>BDDA01000297.1:50041-64033 GCA_001662385.1 Chlamydomonas asymmetrica | reverse complement strand
CAATATGCAAAGCACATGGTCTCAATGCCCCCCCCCCCCCAAAAAAAGGGATCAGCACGCTGGCCATAAGCTCGCACCCTTCCGCGCTTGAAATTCAAATGACATGATGTGGTACTGGTGCTGTAGCCGCGTCTGTGTCACGGGGGTGTCGTTGTGCCACGCACGGCGCACAACTGTGCGTCCCGGCCCATGAGAAGCAATGAAGTGAAGTGGCCACACAGGGCGCATGCGCACAATGCGTCAGGTGAAGGAGGAGGCCGCATGCGATGCAGCACTTAGACCACGGGACCAGGGGCAAGACAGGAGGGAGTCACGCCGCATCAGCCACGGCCGGCGGCCCCATGAATTAAGCTTCCACGGACGCCTGCACTGCACCCATTTGTGATGGATTTTGGTAGGTATCACAGCACGTTTGCGTTCGGCTGCTGCTCGCATGCAGACGTGTCGGCTGCGACTTGCGAAGTGCGAGCCAGCCCTGAACTGACCTGTTACATACCCGGAGATGAACATGGCCGTGAGTGCCAGTCCTGTTGACTGGAGCTTTGCCATGCTCAGCAACAAGGACAAAGCATGCCTGTGGAACGTGTACTTAGCATTGGGAGGCATTCCTGCAAGGCCCTCCCTGGCCAGGGTCCCGAAAGGAAGGGTTTGGTTTAAGGTGCGCCTGCGAGACGTGAACAGGGTCTTCCGCTGTACCTAACGATAATAAACGTGTAGGGCCGTGGTTCCAGGCTCCTTGCTCCTCTAATCGCGCCCCCGGCGCTTGGACCAAAGAACCGGAGCATATGTTACCATCACTCGCGCACGGGGTGCTGGGCTTCGCAGTAGGTCCAATGGCTGCTGCGCTCGGAACAGAAGTCTTTGCACCAGCACGACACCGAATGCTTAATCCGGCTTGCTTGATTGCTGCAGGCCCGGTCCTCGCGTGTGCTTCAAGCAGCAGCCCCAGTGGGTCAGGCGCTCAGGTCCTTTGCCTCACAGCAAACGGAGGTCAGTCAGTAATTTATGGCTTGAGCTACTCATGTCTCGTTAATGTTCACCTGTGAAGAGCTTAGCATAGCCGCATTGGTCAACGCATGGTGACACTTTTGGACGTGCTTGTTGGCACAGCTGACGGTGCGCGATGCGCTGAACTCTGCACTGGACGAGGAGCTTGCCAGGGATGATAAGGTTTATGTTCTCGGAGAGGAGGTGAGCATCAAGTTGTGGAGTTTGTTTGTACCTGGACTGCTGCGCACCTGCTCGCCGCGCCGTGTGACGTGCCTGCCCTGTGGTGCTTTGCTGGGCTGCTCTGCAACAGGTTGGAGAGTACCAGGGAGCCTATAAGGTCAGTTGTGTGATGTAATTGGTCAAGAGGCCAGACTCTGTTGGTTTTTGTAGCTGTGTCGTGTCAAACTTGCTCACTGCACACAACCCTTACCCTGGCCGTAATGCGCTCCTGCCTACCGCTGACAGATTACCAGGGGCCTGCTAGCAAAGTACGGTGCAGACCGTGTTAAGGATACGCCGATCACAGAGGTGCGTTGATCACATCGTCCAACTTGGTGTTGTGGCCGTGTGTGTTCACTAACCATCGGTTGGGCGATCACTGAAGCCTTGCTGCTGTGTTTGCGGTGGTCACCACCCTGCAGGCGGGCTTCTGTGGGATGGCAGTGGGGTCTGCTTTTGCGGGCCTGCGACCCGTGTGCGAGTTCATGACCTGGAACTTTGCGATGCAAGCCATCGACCAAATCATCAACTCGGCGGCGAAAACGCTCTATATGTCAGCTGGGCAAATCAACTGCCCCATAGTCTTCCGTGGTCCGAACGGAGCTGCGGCCGGAGTCGCTGCACAGCACTCTCAGTGTTTTGCTGCCTGGTACAGCTCATGCCCAGGCCTGAAGGTGAGCAAACTGACCCGACACTTGACGGGTCCGGCAGGGATGGTTAGGCCGGCAGCTCTGGTGGCACAGCCTTTGCCCCTGGCTTGGCGCAGCTGCACTGGGGTGCTGCCAAAGCCAGCCTGTGCTGCTGCACTATGTCAGCCCCGCCGCTGTGCGGCAGCCTCCTGCCATCGTCCTGGGCGGTGGAGGGACTGCGCCACAATGACTCTGTCTGAGTGTGCGTCCACGGTGACGACCTCCCACTGTCACTTGTGCCGGTTAGAGGCAACATAAAGTTGTGGCAGGCGTGTGTCAAGTGTTGGGCGGCATCTCTGCACGGTGTCTCAGGTTTCGCATCAGTCGGAGCGCATGCAGCACTGGCAGCTTGTGATGCGCATGAGTAGACAGTGCGATGAGGTGCATGCAGTGTGTGCGCTGCGTTGCCGCTGTGTAAGCGCCTCTTGTCCCCAAAAGCGCCAGCCTGGCGCGCTCACGGCGCCCATTTGACACTCGTTGGCCGCTCTCAACTGCTTGCTGCATCCCGATCGTGCTGGCACCACACACCCCATTGTTCCGCCGTCCTCGCCGTTGCCTTGGCTGCAATGATGCACCAAAAGCGCCTACTTGCTTCCTGCCCGTTTCCCCACCCATATCCCCGCCCCCACTCAACGCTTTCCCCATTCCCACTCCCCTCTCCCCCGGCCGTGCCCCGCATCCCAACTTCAGGTGTTGGCTCCCTATGACAGCGAGGATGCGCGCGGCCTTCTGAAGGCCGCCATCCGCGACCCAGATCCCGTTGTGTTCCTGGAGAACGAAATGCTCTACGGGACCGCCTTCCCGGTGTCACAGGAGGTGAGGGCCGTGGCGCACGGGTGCATTGGTGTAGCGGTCATAGATAGGGTGGGCGCATGACAGACGTGATGTGGGTGCTCGGTGTGGTTGTTGTGCTTGGCCTAGGTCGCCCAGGGGGCAAGCATGAAGGACACGTGTCCGTTCGACTGTTACTTGTTACTGTAGTAGACATTGGATAGGTGGCACTGTTACTGTAGTACAGTGACTACAGTAGCCAGGCAGCCACACATGCGCCGAGCTGCTACCCTTGTGGCCATGCATGCAGGTTGTCATGTGCATGAGTAGCGACGTATGGCATGCAAATCGTGTGTTGACACCCACACCTTGACAGCCGCATGCTACGCCAGGCACATCCCACAGGTTACAACCTGCATGTCGGGCTGCATGTACCTGCGGCCACACAGTGGGCTCCGAAACCCAACGCTGGTATTTGGGGACGCGTCCCGCTGACGGCTGCTTGCCCTGGACGCCCGGTACCTCTGTCATTGTGAAGCTCGCATGCTGGATGCTCACTGGAGAGCATGCTGCGCCGCACAGCTGCACAGTTGTGTCCGTCCTACACTGGTCAAACAGACGGAAGGCATGAGAGAGGTGTCACTTGCGTGCGTATGTGCGCATATGTGTGAACGTGTGTGTGCGTGTGTTGCGTGCAGGTCCTGGATAAGGACTTCTTGCTGCCGATTGGCAAGGCCAAGATCCAGCGCCCCGGTAAGCCTCCCCCCATGCACTTTGGGGTTCGGGTCCAAGGTGTGAAGGGTCTATGGTTTAGGGTCCAAGGGTTAGCGTCACGGGTCTAGGGTTTAGGGTGAAGGCCTCAAAGTTAAGGATGGAGGGTTTGTGCGCCGGCGTCACTGTGTGGGGGTGTGCTCCGGGATAGTGCATGCATGCGCCAAGCACACAAAGCACACAGCGTGCATGGAGTCAGTTGGTGGTGGGTGTTGCATACTAGTACGGCCACATAACCTCCTCCGTGCCTCCCCGCTCGTTCATCAGCGGACATCGCATGTGGTAACGAAGGGCACGAAAGCTGGCGATGCCATCAACCACATGCGATCGCAGCATCATGTGCTGCATGGCGGTCCTGCTTCCACATGTAGGTTGCGCATCTGGAAGCATGACCGCCATGCCGCGCACGAGAGGAAGCGGATGTGATTGATGGCCTCCCTGGACCAGCTTGACATGACATGGCCCCAACCATGCTTGCCTGGCCTCAGCGATTCAGCATATGAAGTGACGTCCAGCTGCCGTGCGATCATTATCCTGATCGGAGAGGTGGTTATCGCTCATGTGGTGGTCCGGTCTAGAACACATGCTTGCAGCTGGCATTGACCCACACCGTGGCTGGCCCTGACCTCCTAACCTAATCTCCCAAACCCCAGCCTGGACCCTACAAGCACCTGTGAGGGGTTAACAGAGTGCTCCCAACTTGCAAACCATTCAACCGTGCTGGGCTGCGTGGCCTGTACCGTGGCCTGTACAGTGCGTGGCTTAACCGTGCTGGGCTGCGTGGCCTGTACCGCAACCTTATGCATGTGCGATCCATGCACCTCATTGTGCTGCCGCTGCTGCTGCTGCAGGCAAGGACGTGACGCTGGTGTCGTTCAGCCGCCCGGTGGGCTTCTGCCTGGAAGCAGCGGAGATTTTGGCCAAGGAGGGCATCGACTGCGAGGTGGGGGGGGCAGGGTTGTTCGCTTCCTGCGGTTAGTGGCGAAGTTGCAGCTGCCCAGCTTGGTCAAATAAACGGCATATTATTGCATATACCAATGCGATGGTCTCCGTACGTAGCCTACGTTTGGCGGCAGCGCACAGGCCGTCGGGCCTAGCGTGATTGGCCTAGGGCTCATGGGAATAGGGCCCGCGCCCTCACCGACGCCTCTCCACAACAGCGATGCGCAAGGCAGCACAGCGTTGTACTACAATACCACACGTCAGCTGTGCTCCCACACACTCCACTGCTTCAGCAGCGTGGTGACGCCTGAGCCCCCTGCACGCTGCCTGCCACAGACGTACCTCCCCCCCCCCCAGCACGTTTCAGCCACGCCGCGATTCAAGCCAAACACCCCCTCAACACACTACAACACATTACCGGTAGACGCAAAACAGCGAAACACACTGCAAGCTGGTCTCAAAAGCGTGGGCGTGTGTCGAGCTGTGCGTGATGGGCGGTGCATGTGCGTGTACGTGCGTGTGCGCGGGCGTGCAGGTGATCAACCTGCGCTCTATCAAGCCGCTGGACCGCGAGACCATCATCGCCAGCGTACGCAAGACGCACCGGCTGGTGAGCGTGGAGGAGGGCTGGCCGCAGTGCGGCATCGGCGCGGAGATCGCCGCGACGGTGCAGGAGGAGGCGTTTGACGACCTCGACGCGCCCATCGTGCGCGTGTCGGGTGAGCGGCGACGGGAAGCGATGGGTTCCTATGAGGGCTGATGGGTTTCGGTGGGCTCATGTGCTTGATGGTTGCTGCCACGACCAAACGCTGCATCGTGCTGCGCATGAGGCAGTGTGCAGCACTTGCATCATGAGCTAATGCATGATGCATCGTGCATGCGCTGCATGCACACTCTCTGTGATTTGTCGCTAGGATTGAACCAATGCAAGAAGTGAATTTCCCAGGCGCATCAGGGTCAACGATGCTCATGCGCCACAACTTGTGGCTATGCACAACGGTTCAGCGCGGTCCTAAATGTGCCGTGATGCCAGCAGCTGCAATCAGCCGAGGGCAGTGCGTGCTGATGCAAAGCGCTCGGGGCATGCTGGCCCCAGAAAGCGCCAACTGTCAGTAATTGTAGTAAGTAGTAACGCGCTCTGGCCCTGTGTGCACGTGTCTTTAGAGATATTCGGTTCCCGTGGGGCCATGCAGTGTGCTTTCCGTGGGGCCGTGCAGTGTGCTTATGTTATGCGTGATGGTGAGAACTGCACGTGTGTGTATCACATCAATCATCGTGCGCGTTCAGGCGCGGAGGTGCCTATGCCGTACGCGACGGCGCTGGAGCACCAGGCGCTGCCGCACGTAGAGGACATTGTCAAGGCAGTCAAGAAGATGCTCAACAAGCAATAGAGCGCCGCGGTGCGGTGGGGCACAGCGCTTGCTGCGGGAGGAGCAGGAGCATCCCTGGAGCGTTCCGCGTCAGCCATCAGGGTTTAGAGGCGGACGAGCGGAGGTGGCTGCTTTGTGCAAGCAGCGTGGCGAGAGCTAGGAGGCCAGCGGGTGCGTGCACACGCCCTGGCTGCTTTCGTGGCCATGGAACATTGAGGACTCGGTCAGAGGGTGTGTACATGTGTACACAGCAGCACCAGGGGAGGCAGTGGTGAACGCGTTGCTGTCTCAGCCTCTTCCTCAGGCCGCTGCCCCGTGGCAGGTTGCTTTGATAGCGCTTCTTCCATCCGGAGGTCGTTGCACGCTCGAATCAGCTTCTCCAAGGTAGCATCCGTCAGCCGTGAGACTGCTGCCGCAGGCATGTGTTTATGTGTGTGGGCCGTTCGCTGCTTTAGGCGGAGCCTGCCGCGGTGCGCTTGCTCTGCTGCTTCAGCCCCCCTCTCTTCATCACATGTGCTGTGTCATCTGCTAGCGTACGCGTTTGTTAGTGGGGCTCAGGCTGCTGGAACTGCTGCGGAACCTGTTGTTGAAGTCTAGCTGGAAGCCAAGGCATGATCACTGAGTGTTTGTTGCTGTGGAGTGTGGATAAAAACGCTGAAACTGGCGAAACCGGCGAAATGTACTGCTGTCTTCCGGTGTTGCGCTGAACTGCGCGTGTGGGCCCTGCATGACGCCCCCGCACCAGGTGACACAACCGCCTGGCATTTGCTTCCGGTTGCCTTTACCGGTGTCTCTCACAGGCGCGCTGCCCAGCGCCCCTGGCTGCCGGCTTCTTTTGAGACAGCCTTGCAGCCTGCACCCTGCCTGGTTTGCACCTAGTTTGTCCCCCAGCTTGCATCAATTCGTGTGCTCTTTTCTCGCCTCCGTGTTTGCATTGCACTGCAATGAGCGCTTCCCTACGGCCGGCAGTAGCCTAGGCGGGACGCAGGCACACCCACACCGTGTCATGCGTACGTGTGTACACGTGTTTGGTGGTGCCAAAAGTCTAGATGGCGCAGTCAGACCGCTGCAGGCCAATATGGAACCTGCTCTCAGACTTGCGATCGCCTCCTGTGAAGTAACTATGTTTGTGAATGATGGCTGATGCTGAAGGGGGGGAGGGGGTCAACTGCTGGGGTGGTGATGAACCGGCAAGCTCACAGCAGACAAGGCTGTAGGCACACTCTTCACTTGAAACAGCGATCGCGTGAGTCACGGCCCTGCATCGCATGTGTCAGCATGGTTCGCGGCCCTGCATCGCATGTGTGTTGGAGTGTTGGACCTTTCGGCTTCAGCTGTCCATCCATGCGGTACCTGGAGGACGCAAGAGAAATGCCGGCTTGGTAGCACAGCGCACATCGATATGGATTGTCCTGCATGCACTCTGACATGCAGAATGCCAAAAGAGGCCCCACAGGCAGGGCTCTGCACGATAGGATGCGCGTGCGCCGTTTGAATGTCGGGGCTCAGGCCTGCCACAGCAGCGGGGGATGCTGAAACAGGTCACGCAAACCACACGTGTGAGGAGTGGCAGCCGTACACAATGCACTGGCTGTGCAGCATCTTGATCAAGGTTGAAGCCCTTTAAATCATGCCTGCCGGCCGCAGCATACGGTGTGCGCTGCACATGCCACCCTGCACAGACCAACAATACGAAGATAGTCAAGGTCAATGAACAGGGTGTGGATGTCCGAAACCACATGTGGTGTGCTTGGGGTTACCGGCCAGTGGGCAGCGCCGAATACGGACACCCACCTACAAAGGTTTCGAGCAGAATTGCTGGGTGCCAACAGCCACACCAACACTTGCACACGATACACACACCAACTCCCACATTACCTCGATACAGTTGGCGTGAAGCGTTGCCCGACAGCTGGGTGGGGCCAAGATGGGTGTCCAAACGGGCGAACCAACACCAGCTGCCTCAACATCAGGGCGGGAGGGCGCAGCTCAGGAAGCGATTGCCCTGGCGAGGCAGGACCTGGCAGCAGCACGCTGCGAGTATCTCTTTCGCCTGCCCGCGCCGCTGACACGCTGTCTCGTGCCACTGCTGCGAGACCCCAGGGACGAGCCTATCCTTTACCTCCTGGCCAATCAGCTGCTGCTGGCTCTTCCAGCAGCAGTTTCACTGTTCCTTTTCGGTGTACGATCACACTTCGTCGGCCTGGCGTACATGGTCTTGAACTACGTGCTATTCTTGCAACGTTTCATGCTGACCATGCACTTCTCGGAGCACAGGCCGTTGTTCAGAAAGGGTAAGCTGGCAGCACCGCTGATCGTGCACCTGTCTGCATATCTTTTGCACACGTTGCATCCACTCGTTTTTGTGCTGTCAGCAATATCCTCGCTTGCGCTCACGTGGCGAAACGTCCCTGCTGGCATCCGTCCACTTTGCGGTACGTGCAGGGCTCTCCTGGCTTAACTACATCATCCCCTATGGCCTGTGCCTGCTGTACGGAGTCCCCAGCGGCTTCTACCGCCTGCACCACGTCGTGATGCACCACGTGGTGAGCTTGAAGGCACAAGGCGCGAGCGTGCTCCTCCACTTCTCAGGGTAGCAACTATGTGGTCTGAAAAGAGCAGCGCTCAGCTGTCTTTCATTCAAATGTCAGGGGTTGTCAGCACCCAGGAATCCCGACCTCCCTCAACTGATCACTTGCGTAGGCCTGCCTGGACTAACCAGGGTGCTCCGCTACACTTGCATGCCTACGGCGGGTACAGGAGGACAACAAAGCCCCCCTGGACCTATCCTCCACAGAGCCTTTCCAGCGCGACAACCTCCTGCACTTCGCATGGTGCGTGACATTTGTTTGTTTCCCATCCGCATTGCTCAGGCACTGCTGGCTGCGCTTAGAACGCTGTATGCATGCTGGCAAGCGCACGCTGAGGCCAGTTAGAAATAGGCTCTTGGGGTAGGCTTCTTCAGCCGCGGCATGTAGGGTCATGGCCTCATGGGATGCAGCCCACCTGCATATAACAAACCCAGCGGCATTCTGGCTGCATGAGGTGGGTCGAAAAGCATGCAACTGGCAAAAGCCTGTGCATGCAACCGTGCTGGCTGGTGCAACCGTGCCCCTGCGCAGCTGCTGGTGCCGCTTCTGGCTGGGCACGTGGGTGGAGCTGCCGCTCTACGCGCTGCGCGTGGGGCGCCCCGGGCTGGCGGCCGCAACGCTCGCGTGCGGCGCCTCCTACTGGGCGCTGCTGACGCTGCTGTGGCGCGTCAACCCCGTCGCCACGATCTGGGTCATGGTCGTCCCCTTCTTCGTTTCCACGTTCGCGCTCATGTTCGGCAACTGGAGCCAGCATGTGTTCGTCGACCCCGATGACGCCCCCGGGAACAGTGGCGTTTCGGAGTGGAGGGAAAGGGAGGAGGAGGCACTAGGCGCCAGGGGGGGGCTCAAACCCTCCCTTTCCTCATCCCAGCTGGTGGAGCCTGCAGTGGCATCCGCTGACAAGGACAGCGACTGCAGCAAGGGGCGTGACCCAGATCAACCTGGGGATCGCTACAGTCAGCAGCAGCAGCAGCTGAAGAAGCGCAGTGGGGCTAAGTCAGACCCGCCAGTGCAGCAGGACGGTGCAAGCGGGCCAGGCGGGCCGGCGCCATCCCCGTACCGCAGGCCGTACGGCCGTACGTACCGCTCCACGTACAACTGCCTGGCGTGCTACGACAACGCGCGTACCTACAACGACGGCTACCACGTCGTGCACCACATCAACTCACGCCTGCACTGGTCGGAGCTGCCAGCGCGGTTCATCGAGGACCTGCCGCAGCACGACGCCTGCGATGGTGAGTGCAGGCTGCCTGGGACACCTGCAGCTATGGGTCATTGCGAGGGTGGCTGCTGACTGTGAGGGGGGCTGGCAGAAAGACCGGCCGAGAGTGGCTGCCACAGAGGCTGGCTTCGACCGTGGCTGCTGACTGCATGAACACAGAAAGCACAACGGGTGACTGTGCGGTGGCTAACTCAGCAACTGCAGCGGTGATGAGGGGGGGGCGGTGGGGTTAACAAAGGCGGAGCAGTCATCAGCACCCCTCAGCCGTCCGTACAGCCAGGGCCCCAAAACACAGCAGCGCCCACACAGCCTGTGCACCAGGTTGCATCGACTGTTCGACTGCCACCATGGCAATTTGCTCTCAGTGGGTGCAGCGTGCGAGCGCAGTTGCACGCGGTTGGTTGGTGTCTGACACGGCTGCAGCTGACGGACTTGTGACACCGCTGCTGCCACTGCTTGCCACTGCTTCTTGCACCTGCCTTTGTGCCTGTGTGTTGGCCGGCCTGGCGATAGCCCTTTGCTTACACTGCTGCAACTGCCTGCCTTTGTGCCTGCATTTTGGCTGACCTGACAACAGCCCTGGCTTTCCGTGGTATCGGCTTCTTCGACGTTGGCGTGGCGGTCTTCAGTGGCCGGCTGGGCTGGCTCGCGGACCGCATCGTGCCGTGCGGGCCGCGCCAGGCGCAGCGCTCGCGCGACGAGTGGATCGCCCTGCTGCGCCACAGGCTGAAGCCGCTGCGCCCCGCGTTCCAGTGAGCCAGCGCGGAAGGCGAAACGCGGGCAGTGTTGGGTGGTCGTGCACTCATGCTGCAGCGCTGTGGCGGGTCTGGGTGCTGCGGTACCAAAATCGCCGATTTCAAATGAGAGTGGTCCTGATGAGCGGGGCTGTCAGAAAGCTCCGCGGATAGATGTCACGTTCACTACCAGTTGTCCTATGGTAATTGTATGTATGGGCTTGCTTCCTGCTGGCTTCTCACTTGGTGATGATGAACAGACGTGTGTTTGATTCTTGTTGTGGGAGGCTTGGTTTAGCACAGCTGTCATTGGTGGTGGTGCATCTCTTCACATGAACTGAGTTGTTAGTGCTTTGGGCGACTGTGGGTATGATTGGATGGCTTCGTGAAGGGTTGTGAGATTGTGAAGGGCCACCAGTGTACCGCCAAAGTGCCTGCATATTCAACGGGTTTGCGGTGCTCCTTAACCCCCAGGCAACATGCGTTGTTGAAAACATGCATGATTGCGAACATACTTGTAGACATACTTTGGCTTTAGCGCTTACAAGCACTGGTTTGTGGTAAATTTACAGCCAGGCCTTCACAGCACCTCGGAACGCGTGACTCAGCCACGACCTCTCAGCTCAGTTGACGTAACTGTGGCCCTATGAACTCATAACCAGCTATGACACAGTAAGGACTGGATGCTGGGGCTGAGCATGGGCCGCTGCTGGGTCAGCGCAGCGTGAAGTGTGCAAGCAGGTGAGGCTGTTTGCAGGGCTCGCAGGGTTAGACTTTTTTCCGCAAAAGCCTTAACGTTTCATAGGCTGTCTTCTATGGCTACGGCTGTGTACCGTACGCTGCTTGTCATCTCCGTGTTCCACCGGGGTTCGTTAAATTATGGATGGGCAGGAGAGAGCTGCAGAGGGTTTACACAATACTGAATGCAGCTTCTAAAGCTTCAAGTTGACTGCACAAGATGGAGCTGCTTGCTCGTGCAATGTTTATTGCATCGGCGGGCCAACGCGACGTGTACACCAGCCTCGAAATGCAAAACGTTTCTTGCAGATGTCCTTGTTGTTGTGGCACCAATGACAACAGATGTTGCTGACTCTGAAAACTGTAGTCCTGTGCGGAAAAGGGCAGCATCAGGCTATTCATGTCATGGACCGACACCTGCACATGTTCCTTGATGTGGTTCAGGCCACGACACACGACTGACAGGCGGCAGCGAAGCGAACTAGGAAATGGCGATGGAGAGGGCGAGCTCCTGGCTGCAAGTGGAGCGGGGGGGCATGGAGAGGATGAACTCTAACGGGACGATGGGTCGCGTGGAGTCGTATGGTGCAGCGCGGCCCGTGAGCAGCATCATCGCGGGCCAGGATGGCAGCGCTGGCGACGAACACAACCGACGTGAGTGTCTGAAACGTGGATTTATGTGCTTTCTTTGTACGCTCTGACAGCGCTGTGGTTACCCCGCAGCCTGGCTGCCTGCAGCGGTGAAATGAGGGCCCACCACAGTGTTTGTTAGCCAAAAGGCGCAAGCACGCACCAAACTCCTGGTGCCAGCAGCCTTGCCAGCAGTTTATGCTATGCGTCACAATGCTGCACGTGCTGTTGGTCTTGCCGCGCAACCACTTGTGCGCTTGCATTGGGGCAGGCAATGCGCCCAAGAGGCGTTCTTCACAGCGTCCCCCAATACCGCTGGGCGACACTTCTGACCTCGCACACCTAGCGCAAACGCAGCTCATATGCACCCGCAGCTCGCACCTCACCCACGTATGCACTGCGCGCGTGTTGCTCACACACCCCGGGGTGCGCCCCCCACCCCCACCCCTGGCACTGCGTGTGGCGCGAACCAGCACGTGTATCATATATTTGTACCGTGACGCCGCTGCCTCGCAGGCTCGTTGCTGAAGCTGCCGAGACTCCAGGTCGAGCGCCCGTCGTTCTCCAGGGGGGGCGTCGCCTCGCCGCAAGTGCGTGCTGTACCGCTGTCATCACAATTGTTGTAGTCATCGCACGTGTCCTGCATAGCAGCATCAAAACACTGCCGATCAAGCCACACACTGCTATTGGTCCGCCAGGACCCCATGTATCGGTGTTTGCATTACCCAGAGCCTCAGAGCTGTGCCAGCAAGGTAGTATGCATGCCACACACACTTCCCAGGAGAGGCTCAACACCCAATAAATTACGGTAATTTCAACTCGCAGGCACCGGCTTCGCCCGGCGGCCGAGCGTCATCCGGAGCAGCAGCAGCAGCCGGGGCCTCGCCTAACGCGGCAGCGCTGGCGGCACGCCGGGCCCGGTGGTCAGAAGCTGCCGGCTCCAGCAGCAGCTTCGGGGGTCCCGCCCCCCGGACGAGCGCCAGCGGCGCCGGCCCCGGCGCCGGCGGTAACGGCAGCTTTCATGCGAACGGCAGCGCAGGCATGGTCGGCGTCGGCGGCAGCACCACGGCCCCGACCTCTCCAATGATGCTCGGCATGCGGATCTCGTCCATGGGGGGCGCTGCAGGCGCCGCGGCGGTGATGGCGGCGGCACAGCAGCAGCAGCACACATACTCGCAGACGGGGTACTCCCCAGCGGCGGCTGACGCAGCAGCGGGCGGCGGCGACGCCTCGGATGCCTACGTGGTCAACGGGAACCTAATCAGTAGCTCGATCGGGGATGTGGGCGGCCCAGCCGCGCTGAATGCTGCTATTGCGAGCAGTGGCGGTGGCGCTGGCGCGTCGCTACTTGCGATGGCGGGGTCACCGAGCATGTCGGCGCGTGGCGGGGGCGTCGTGCCTCCTAAGCGGCCGTCACTAGTCTCTCTACGCATCTTGGATTCCGCGTCTGATAGCATGACGGGGTCCTCTCAGCGTCACAGCTCGTCTTCGTCCTCCGCAGCAGCACACCTGCTGCTGCAGCAGGCGCACGCGCCCGGCAGCTTCGGCGGCGACCGAGACCGAGACCGAGACCGCGGCGGCCGCGTGTCGTCGCCCAGCGGTTTCGGAGGCGGCGGCGGTTACGACCGGGCAGACAGGCGCGGCGGGGGTCACGCGCACGGGCTCAACTCGCCGCCCTCTCCGTCCTCTCCGCGATCACCATCCACCGAGGACGGGGCGATCGGGCGATCAGGTTTCGGAGCGGGGTCGTCAGCAGCAGCAGCCGGGGCCGGCCTGAGTGCTGACGTGTCCTCCCCCGGAGCCTCCCCTCTCGGCCGCGGCGGCGGGTGGCAGGGCGTGTGGAAGGACGCGGCAGGGCACGTGCTGCAGCAGCAGGCGGGCAGCAGCAGCGCACGAGGGAGTCGAAGCATCCGGCCGGTGGGGCGGCTGTCGCCCCCCTCCCCCAGCGGGAACGCCCCCTCTGGGGGGCTGCCGGGCAGCCCTGCCGGGCCCATGACGCCGCATCCGCCCGCCGCGCCGCACCCCCGGCCGCCCCCCCGGGAAGCAGGCGGCCTTACGGCGCGCTCGCCCCGACTGCCTCACATGGGCGGCCGCGCGCACGGGTCTGCTGCGGCGCCGGGCGGCCTTACGCGCGTGCCCAAGCCGGAGGTGCCGGGCGGGGAGGATGAGCTGCAGGTGCATCAGGTGCGGTACTGGCATACCGCATGTACTGCAGCGCTGTGCGTCCCTGGTTTGCCAACTCCGTGGTAGAGGGACTCTCCAAAGTGTTCCCCAGCTCGTTTATGCATCTTGACGTCTGCTCTCGCAGAAACCGAATTCCCGCAC
>BDDA01000297.1:33994-49020 GCA_001662385.1 Chlamydomonas asymmetrica | reverse complement strand
CCCCCCCCCCCTTGCCTTGCAGATCCCCAAGGACTGCTCCGCCGCGTGCGGCGTGTCGCTGCGCCTGCTGCGCCACTTCATCGCGGAGAGTTTCAACCGCTTCCGCCCCTCCCCGGAGCAAAAGGCGCAGATCGCAGACTCCGGCATCACGCTGGCGCAGGTACATGAGCTGCATGCACGCATGAGCATGCGGTTCTCATGCGTTCATCAGCATCGCTTAGTTTTGGAAGTGTGAAGAGTCCGTGTGCCGTAAAGCGTGGTGGCGGATGTTGACCTTCAGACCTTCATGTGTACTGCCCCCCTCCCTCCCCCCCCCTCCCCCCATCCACACTGCAGGTGGTGGAGTGGATTATGCGGCCTCAGACTGAGCCGCAGCGCAGCCGCTTCACAGACGTCATGGACGGCGCCGGCCTGGGCGACATCGGCCCGCCGCACTATTTCGTGAGCCACGCGTGGTCGCGCCCCTTCATGGAGACCGCGGGCATGGTGCTGGACCACCTGTCTAGTGCGGACGACGCCACGCGCGTGTGGTGAGTGACTGAGTGTGAGCGAGCAGGCGCACCTCATAGCGCTGGGTTTGGGTGTGCTCCTGGTTTTGGGTGTACCGCTTGTTGGCATTTGACAATACTACTGGGTTAGAGTTTGGACTGTCACAATACTGTCACACTACTGTCACATACTGTCACAATACTGTGGTTTGAAGCGCCACCACCGCTGCTGGTTTGCAGTGCCTCTTGGTTTACCCTTACTGGTTTGCAGTAACGCTGGTAGTGCTGCTTGCTGAGCCAGTTTGTGTGTGGGCCATGTCCACTACAGGCACAGCTCCGCACACGCACACACCCTCCACACACCTGCTGCCCACCTGCTCACCTGCTCACCTGCTCACCTGCTCACCTGCTCACCTGCTCACCTGCCCACCTGCCCACCTGCCCACCTGCTCACCTGCTGCCTGTCTGCCTGTCTCCGCAAACGGGTGTCCTCAGTGTTTTGCTGGTATCCACAAACCTGAATGTGCGTGGTTGCCTGCGTACTAGGATCGACGCTTTCGCCATCAACCAGCATCAGACGGACGCCACCGAGCTGACGCAGTTTGCGGTGGCTATCCGCATGGCATCCGCGACGCTCGTGTGCCTGGACGCCGCCGCCACGCCCCTCACGCGCATCTGGTGAGCTGCCGCCGCACTCCCCCGGCTGCCCCCATTGCAGCATTGCGCTCACACAGCCCGCCTGGATGCCGTGGTGAAGCAGGCGGGCTGAAGTGGCAAAGTGAAAACCAAGACCATGCAGGTTGCGTGTAATCAATGCCATGCTGGCGCCGACATGTACCGCCCTCACCAGACACGACCCGCCCTGAGTGCGCCCCTGAATGCAATGCATGTGTGCAGGTGCCTTCATGAGCTGGACCACACGTTCCGCTCCGGGGCGTACAAGCTGCACCTCCTCTACCCAGGTGGGGCGCATGCGTGCAGGCATGCATGCATGCAATAGTCGTGCATGCATGCATGGGGCGCGTGCATGCATACGCGCATGCCGGTATGACATGCATCGCTTCCATGCTTCCATGCTGGGCCCTACCTTGTACAGCAACCCGTCTTGCTGCGTGCCCGCAGGCTACAACCTAACCGCTCAGACCCATAACCGCTCCGACCCATAACTTTTAACAGAAGTAGCGCCCTTTTTTATAGTTTTACGGCCTGCATCCACCTTCCCCGCTTTCTGCAGGCTACACCCCCGAGCACCTGGCCGAGGTCTTCAGCGCCATTGACGCGCGCCGCGCCAAGGCTTACGTGCCCGCCGACACCGCGCGCATCCACGGCGAGATCATCGCGGCTCACGGCTCGCTCGACGCCTTCTCCTCCAAGCTCAAGCTGCGCCTGCTGCTGGACCCGCTAAGCTACCGCGTTGACCTCGACATGCTCAACCGCCGCACCGACGATGACCCGGGGCAGTGGGACTTTGCCGGTGTCGCCGCATGGCTGCAGCCACCGCCGCCAGTGTCATACGCCGGCGCCGGCGGCGGAAGTTCCATGGAGGGTGGGGGGCTGTCGGCGCCGTCGAGCGGCGCCGGAAGTTTGATCAGCGGCGGGAGCCTGTCGAGGAAGGTGCTGCGGGCCGTGGGGTTACCAGGGCGGACTTCGTTGAGCGGCAATGGTGGGGGAGAGGGCGGTGGAGGGCGCGTGCTGTGCGTGGCGGCGGGCGCGGGCACTGGCAAGTCGAGCATCAGCGCGGCGCTGCTGAAGCACCCGCTGACGGGGCGCCACGTGGCGGCATACCATTTTTTCAAGTACAACGACCAGCGCCGCCTCGACATGGTGCGCGTGGTGAAGAGCCTCGCCTTCCAGCTGGCTATCAGGTGAGGCGCTACTGCCGTATACCTTTGATGTATTTTTTAATGTGTTGTGGTGTTTGGAGGGGGTTGGTGAAAGTCTTGGTGTAGGGATTGCGCACGCGGCAAGGCAGCGCTGCAGCAAATCGCGGCCGTAGGGGTTGAGGATGGGCAGCCGCCAGTGTGTCTGTGTAGGGCGCACGCCTACGGCTGGCTTCACAGTCCACACCCACTGGCTGTGTTGCGTTTACGCACCTCTTGACCGATTTGTGTTTGCACTCCTCTGACGGACCGTGTTGTACATAAACACCAGTAACGGCGTTTATGAAAGCTTATACCGGGTATGCGGGGCGTGGCGCAGGTACCCCCACCTGCGGGAGTACTACGTCACGCTGGAGCCCGCTGTGCTGGCGGGGCTCAACCACCTGGAGACCGCTGCAGAGGTGCTGCTCACCAAGCCCATTCGCGAGTGCCTCTCGCGCGAGGAAAACGTAAGCGCAACCAGCCTGTCGTGCTGCAACAAAATGGAGACGTATACAGCAGAGCGGGATGACATTGAGTGGGATGAAACAGAGCACGCAATGGAGCACGCACCGCCGTTGCAATGAAATCCACACTGGTCAGGGAGGTTGCCTACGGTTTTTTTTTTACGTATGGTGCGTGTGCATACGGGCCGCGACTACTGTCTCGTCCGCGACGAAACACCTATGCGCTTGGCGGCACAGCCCCACAGCCTATAAGCGCATATGGTGTAAGCCACGGTCAGCCCGACCGTTAGCACCTAGGTTCGATGCATGCACATGGACAAGTTGCAGCATGCTCTATGCAATCATTGAATTCCGGCTGGTGGCACCCTGGATAACATGGCTTAGATTAATTCTATGGTTCTGACGATGCTGGCTGGTTGCCGCCCTGCGCCTGCTCTTGGCAGGTGGTGCTGCTGCTGGATGCACTGGACGAGTCAGACCCGCTGCAGGAGCAGCTGGCGGCGGCAGCGCTCGCCGCGCGCGCCGCCTTCAAGCGCAGCCACCACAGCAAACAGCAACAGCAGCAGCAGAACCCGCAGCAGAGCCCGCTCTCAGCTTCCTACCCCGGCCAAGCGCCTGATCATGGCGAGAGCGCACACGGGGACGGCAGCGGAGGAGCCACAGAGGTGCGGGCACTCAGCGAAGATGGCGCGTGCGCAATGGCGGGTAACGGAAACGAGCATCATGAAGAGCACGAGCAAGAGCAGGAGCAGGAGGAGGGGGGAGCCGCAGGCGGCGTGCGCACGTGCGTGCCGTGCGGCAACCGGGCGCTGCAGCTGGTGAAGAACCAGCTGCTGGCGCTGCCGCGGAACGTGCGGCTGATCATCACGACGCGGCCCGACGCCATCGGCGGAAACGTACTGGATATACTGGAGAGGCTGGCGCCGGGCATGGTCACGATGGCGCCCAACCAGCTACGAAAGCGGGACCAGCTTCCGCCTGCGCGCCCGGGCAGCGGGGAAGGTGCGGACCGCGCCGCTGCTGCTGGCAACAATAACGGCAGCAGCGCAAAAAGCAGCAGCGGCAGCAGCAATAATAACAGCGTGATGGTGTATCAGACGGTGGCTCGGGAGGTCCTTGGCATGGACGCCGCCGCGACGGCGGCGGCAGCGTCCGTCGCCGACCTCCACCTTTTGTATCAAGCGTATCAGCACGCGTTTGAGCAGCAGTGGGCCAAGCTCAGCGCTGAGCAACAGGCTGACGTTGTGAAGCTGCTGCACGTGCTGATGGCGGCGCAGGAGCCGCTGCCACAGTCGCTGCTGCAGCAGATGGGCCTGCGCAACGCGCTGCCGCTGCTGCCCGGTTTCGGAGTGCTGTTCTACGACGTGGAGCACTACATCTACCTGCTGCACAAATCGCTGGCGGATTGGCTCACGGGGGGGCCCATCACGGCGGGGAGGTTCGCGGTAGACGTGCCTGCGGGCCACTGGCTGTTAGGCTCCTATCTGGCGCAGGAGGCGCTCGCCGGCCGGCCGAGCGCGTACGCGCTGCGATACCTGTTCAAGCACCTGATGGACGCCTGCATGTGCTGCGCCTCCTCCTCTAGCATCGCCGCCGCGTCGCTGGCCGGCCTGACGGCGGCAGCCGGCGGCAGCCGGCCGGGTTCCGGAGCCAGTCTTAGTAGTTCCGGTGGTTCCGGAGCCGCTCCTCCCACTGTGGCGGAGGCAGCGGCGGGCTTGTCGGACGCGCTGCTGGCCAACTACAACTTCATCCGGGCGATCTTCCGCGAGCAGCAGGGCGCCAAGGCCATCAGCGACCTCTCCTGCGCCTCGCGGCCGCTCTCGCCGTACGCTCGCGACGCGCTGCGCTGGCTCAGGTCCGTACACGCGCCGTCATCGATGATTATCCCCCCGCTGAAGCCAGCTGCAGCCTGTAAAATCTGTTTGTTCTGCGGTGAAATCAAAACGGCATGATTTGAGCTTTACGGTGTGACGGGTCGGCGTTCTTGCAATGCCTTGTTGAGGAGGCATTTATGACCCCGTTGGTGTAGGAAAGGCGGTTTCAGAGTGACCTGTTGGTGCTGTTCACAGGTTTTGAAATAGTGTGACAATTTCTTTGCTTGCATTTTTGGCAAAGGCCGTGTGCAAGGCACATGCTATATCTATTGAAAAGGAATCTCTAATGCAATCAATGTACCTGCCCCGCCACAGGTGGGCGCAGCATGACCTGAACGAGGACCCCTCCGCCACGTTCTTCAAGGCGCTCTCCGCGCCTGTCCTCACGCACGTCTTCCAGGTACGTGTTGGCCTGCCTGCACCATGTCCGGTCCCCCACGCTGCTCAGCTTGTAGTTGATACTGGCTTGGGTGTAAGTAACACGCGCTGACATACACACACGCCCCGCACTGATGATTTGGGCACGACAATACGACACACAATTGCTGCATAGCTTGTTGTTCTGCTGTCACCCTGCTGTCTCCCTGCCGTTTCGGCGGCTGCACCCTTGCATGCGCTGCGTGTGGTTGTGTGATCTCAGGCGGCGGAGGCTCATTCGCGTGCACCGTGGCGCTGTGTCGACGCGCTGGTTCACCGCCACTGGTCGGCGCAGGAGATGACCATGCAGGTGCGACTGCTGGTGGGGGGCGGCAGATTGTTAGAGAGCACTCAGGGCACTCATGCGCTCGTACTGTGCTCGTGGTGGTGGTGATGATGGTGGTGATAGTGCTGACGGGGAGGGAGAGGAGGCATGAGCAGCTATGCTGCTGCAGCATCACCACTTCACCAGCCACCCGCAACAGCACCAGCATGGGCACTTCAGCGTCATCATCAGCCTCATTTCGGGTTTCGTGTTTCGGGTGCATAGACTGACAGTGGTCCTCACGTGTTTGCTGTGTGGAAAGCCCCCCCCCGCCTGTCCCACGCCCCCTGCCTCCCCCTATCCTCCCCTGCCCCCCCCCTGGCCCCCCAGGTGGCCAACCTGTTCACCATGGTGTATGACGTCGCCTTCAGCCCGGACGGCGCCACCATCGCCAGCGCCAACAAGGACCGCGCGCTGAGGCTGTGGGATGCTGCCACCGGCAAGCTCATTGCACAGCTCAAGGTGAGCCAGCCAGGGGGGGTGAGGGAGGGTCACGCACTCTAAACCCTAAGCCCTGCACCCCTAATCCCTAAAGTCCTAAACCCTGAAACCAGCTCAAGGAGAGCTCATCGCGCAGCTCAAGGTGAGCCAGCCACGGGGGAAGGGCGAGGGTCATACTTCCTAAACCCCTGACCCCTGACCCCTGAACCCCTACACTTTCAACCTGAAGCTGCTGTCAGTGTGCACGCACGACCCCCTACACCCCCGCCTTACCCCCCTAATCTCGAATCCCTCTCCCCCCCCTCCCTCTGCAGGGCCACGAGGATGCCGTGGTGGCCGTGGCCTTCAGCCCCGACGGTGCGCAGCTCGTCAGCGGCGGCCACGACAAGACGCTGCGCGTGTGGGACGCCGCCAGCGGCGACTGCGTGGCCACGCTGCGGGTGCGTACTGCCTGTATGCGCCCTGCGTACCGTATTGTGTACTGCATTATGTACTGCATTATGTACTGTGTGGTGTACTGCGTTGTAAACTGCATTCTGCTTGCCGATGTCACCGCCGCCGCGGTAACAAACCGCTTCTTTTGGTAACCTCAGTGGTAGCCTCGTCTGCGTGACCAACTCTCAACGGATTTGGTCTCACGGGTGGGGATTGGCAAGCAGGCACTGCACTGCACTGCACTCTGCTTAATCAGTTTACTTTACTTATCAGTTTACTTCACTGTGTTGGTGCGGGGCCTGCTGCTGCTGCTGCTGCTGCTGGCCTGCTGGCTTGCGTGTGTACTGCAGGGCCACAGCCGCGCGGTGTCTTGCGTGGCCGTGAGCCCGGATGGCTCCATGATCGTGAGCGGCAGCCAGGACAAGACGCTGCGGCTGTGGGACACAGAGAGCGGCGACTGCATGGCCACGCTGGAGGTGAGCATACTGCATGTACTGCATGTACTGCATGTACTGGACGCTGTGTACTGCATAACGCATGCGGTGCTGCATACTGGGAACTGTGCAGCACTGTATGCGTGAACGTCCATCAGTGCAAACACTGGACGGAAACGCGCTGCAACCCGTGTCTCGCTGCGTTGCCAAGTGGGAGAGGTGCACACACTGCTGTTTGTACACCCCAGACCCTAAACCGCCGGGCTCCTGACTTCTACCTGGTGTCACAATGTATGACAGGGTCATGAGCGCGAGGTGGGGCGTGTGGCGTTCAGCCGCGACTCCTCCTCCATAGTGAGCTGCTCCCACGACGCCACGCTAAGGGTGTGGGACGTAGACACGGCCGAGTGTACCACCACGCTGCAGGTCAGTACAGTACAGGCAGTACAACCAATACGCAGCACGCTGTAAAACGTGCACCCGGCAGCTCTCATTTGATGTGCATTGCTGGGGTCTCGAATGCATGGGTTTATAGCAGGCATTGGTGACGCGCGAATGTGCCTGGCGATTGAGGAAGTTGCTGCATGGGGGGGTCAGTAATGAACCAATGCTGCCAAGTGCTGACTGCTGACTGCTAAATGTCTACCGTATCCGCCATGACATGCGCTCTGCCAGGGCCACAACGGCGCGGTGCTGTGCGTGGCACTGAGCCCTACTAAACCCTACCAAACCCTACTAAACCCTACTTAACCCTACTAAACCCCACACCGTACAGGGCCACAACGGCGCGGTGCTGTGCGTGGCGTTGAGCCCCGACGGCCGGCGCATTGTGAGCGGCGGGCGCGACATGGCGCTGCGCCTGTGGCGGCGCTCCGGCGGGGAGTGCCTCTCCACGCTGCAGGTAGGGGCAGTGACCCGGGGGGGTTGAGGGGGCGCTGCTGCAGCCAGTTCATACGGTCACACGTACCGCGATTCGTACCGCTACAGTGACGTATTGTCACAAATTATCGATTGCAATCATCAATCACGCATGCTGTGCATGCATGCATGCACACGCTGCGTCCTACCACAGAGGGCCACAGCGACCCTACAACCTCAACCCTTCTAAACCCTACTGAACCCTACTAAACCCTACTGAACCCTAAACCCCGCGCTGCACCTGCACAGGGCCACAGCGACCAGGTGCTGAGCGTGGCGTTCAGCCCTGATGGCGCCAAGCTGGTCAGCGGCAGTGAGGACCAGACGATGCGCGTGTGGGACGCCGCCACCGGCGCGTGCGTAGGCATGCTGCAGGTGAGGGATGAGTGATGAGGGCCGGAAACGGATGGGGCGCATCCACCCTGCATGTGCATGGGGTCGGGGGGTGGAATGCAGGGTTTCGGGGTTGGGGGTTCAGGGGTGAGGGTTTTGGAACACAGGGTTCGGGTGTCACCAATCGGGCTCAGCTCATTGTCCGTGAGCTGCTGGGCATATCGTAACATGGCCCATACCTAGCCGTGAAGATGCGAGGGTCCTAGCTGTAGCCAAGCTGGAATCCCCAGGTCTGGAAACACTCTGCGGTCGAGACGGTGTGTTTAGAGTTATTGGTATCCTGTGGGGCCATGCAGTGTGCTTCCCGTGGGGCCATGAAGTACCAGGTGTGCAACCAGCGCCATGACACTGTGTTTGCTGCTTCGCTGCGATCCGCTCGCGTATGTTCGAGTCACTTGCTTCCCGCGGGGCCGTGCAGTGTGCGTACGCGTGAGGATAGGAACTGCACCTGACGATGGCGAGGTGTTTGTGCGCGTGTGCGCGCGCGTGTGTGCACAGAGCAGCACCGGCCCGTTCAACTACGTGGCCTTTGCGCCCGACGGCCGGCGCGTGGTGTCCAGCAATGGCGACAACGAGCTCTACGTGTGGGATATCACAAGCGCCGAGTGCACCTCCTCGCTAGCTTCCTCCACCTCCCCGCTAGCTTCTCCCACCTCCACCCCGGCAGTCGTATCGCCTGCCAGGCCATCATCCTCCCCCGACGGTACAGTGGTTTCGGGCGGCTCCAACCTCATACCTGGCATCGGCGGTACGACGGTTTTGGGAGCGGTTTCGGGCATGGTTTCGGGGCCGTTGACGCCTCAGGTCCAGGCGGGGCACACGGCGCGCGTGAACGCTGTGGCGTTCAGCCCTGACGGGCGGCGCGTGGTGAGCGCGGGGGAGGATCGGCTGCTGCTGGTGTGGGACGTTGCCAGCGGCGTGCGGGTGGCTACTCTCAAGGTGAGCGAGACAGCGAGGGAGCGGTAGCTGCGGACACAAGGCGCCGCGATCAGACCCTGCCGCAATATATATGTAGGGTGGAGGGTGATGCAATTCATGAGCGTGGGGGGGTGAAATATAGTGTGTTAGGTTACGCCGCCGCTCTTCTGCTCTGCCAGTTTTCCTCTGCGGTCCTTTACATTACGTGTGCATTAGCGTAGTGAGCATACGGAGGAGAATCGGCAGGGCTTAGTGGGATGCGAAGGGCGTGATTCGACAGCTGCAAGCGGAAGCCGACGTGCATGGGGGGCGGAGGGCGTTTTCGGCGGCAACAAAACACAGGGTGCGACAAAAGACCATCAGCCTTTGTACCTGCTTTTTACCTGCGACTCCGTTGTTTCTTCGCGCTCCACGCAGGGCCACAGCGGTGCGGTGCACGCCGTGGCGTTCAGCGCGGACGGCCGCCACCTGGCCAGCGGCGGCGCGGACCGCGCGGTGCTGGTGTGGGACGCGGCAAGCGGCGAGATCAGGGCCACGCTGCAGGTGCGTGCGGCCGGCAGGACAGATGTAGAGATAGATAGCGTAGATTAATGTAGAGATAGAGCAGATAGATGTAGATCAGGGCCGCGCTGCAGGTGCGCGCTAGAGGCAGGTAGCGCCGGGCAGGCACATCCATACGCATGCGCATCTGCACACTGCATGACCCCACGCGAATCACACGGCATACCCCTTGGGCGCTCTTTCTGACACATCCACAGATCCACCCGCCTGCAGTCCGCCTGCCTGCCCGCACGCCCGCAGTATGGTTCCCTTCTGTGCCTGATGGTGCCAGACTGTGGTCCATGCGCATATGAGTTGTGAGGCTTGATTCATCCTGCCTGTGGCCAGCCGGTGCCTCGTGCAGCCCGGCAGCTGGCTTCTAGCAGCGCTGTATTACTGCTCACGGCCTCAAGCGGATAGCGCCGTGTGCGGGCTCTGCCATGCGTGCGATCGCGCACGCTCATTTTTTCTGCCTCGACCTCCACACACGCACAGGGCCACGAGCGCGCAGTGCTGGCCGTGGCGTTCAGCGCTGATGGCCGCAGCCTCGCCAGCGGCGGCGAGGACGCGGCCGTGCGGGTGTGGCGCTTCAGCAGCGTGTGGGACCTGGCGCACACGCTCAAGGTGGGGGCGGCGCGCCCGAGTGTGGACGCATGGCGATCGATCGATGCTGCTTTAGGGTTTAGGGTGTAGAGTTTAGGGTTTAGGGGACCACGCTTGAGTTGGGTACGCCGCGGCACGAGTGTGGACGCATGGTGACCAGAGCTCAGTGGTTTGGGGTTTGGATTCGGGGTTGAGGGTGTAGAGGACGTTCATCGTGCGCCCTGTGCGGGCCTGGGGGTTGGCGGTACGTCCCTGCACGCTGCCCGCCGCCTGCCACTCAGCAGGCAGCCGTGTCACTTTGAAGTGAAGGTCCTGTTATATGCCATTATTGTGCGGGAGGGCCCTTGACTTCGTGGTGTTTGTGAACCACTGAGACAAGCATTCCGAAGCTGCTTTGTAACCAAAGGCAAGTACGAAACATTGCTCCCCCACCACAATGCGACAGGAATACCATGCTTGATTGCATGAGCGACGGCGTGCATGCCGGGCGACGACGATGCTTCGCTGCAATTCAAATCGCAATGTCTAAATCAACACCGCCTCTGCTGTCGTGCCAATATGGTTGTGCCGCAGGGCCACACGGCCGAAATAACTGCGGTGGCGTTCAGCGCCGACGGCGCCAAGCTGCTGAGCGCCAGCGCTGACCGAACGGCGCGTGTGTGGGACGCCGCGGACGGGCGATGGACCGCGGTGCTGCAGGTGGGGGTCTCCCTCCCTGGGCGCATTACACGTACCGCATTACATGTACTGCAACAAAGGGTTCAGGGTTTAGGGTTGTAGGGTTGAAGGTCTAGGGTTGAAGGGCTGTCGAATGCTCCTCCCTGGACTCCAGGCGCCATGTGCTTGGATGTTCAGGGGTATGGGGGTGCAGGGATTTAAGGGGGTAAGGGGGTTCGACGACCTGACGCATGTATGCAGCTCTCAGCGGATGCCGGACGGCAGCTCAAGAATCTGCCAAGGCATTGAATACCGGTGTCCTGAAGGACCTCTGGTAGGACCTTGAACGTGCGGAATGTTCGCCTTATGTTGATCGTTGTCCTGCCCCCTCACCCCCCCCACACAGGACAACCAGGGCGGCGTCACGGGCGGCGCGTTCAGCCCCGACGGGCAGCGCATCGTGACGTGCGGCGTCGACAGCACGCTGCGCGTATACGACGCGGCCAGCGGGGACTGCCTCGCCAAGCTGGAGGTAAGGCGCCAGCGGTACGGTATCTCGTGGAGCCGTGCAGCGGGCAGCACGCATAATGATGGAGACTACACCTGACGATGGCGGGCGACGCATCTGGGTTATTCTGGGCTGATCTGGCTGCCGCACGCCAACCTCGTGTATGTGGCATGCATGTCGCCTAAGCGCTGCTGCTGCTGCTGCTGCTGCTGCTGCTGCTGCTGCTGCTGTGGTGTTGAGCGCAGGGCCACACCGACGCCGTACTGGCTGTGGCGTTCAGCGCCGACGGCGCGCAGCTGGTGAGCGGCAGTGAGGACTCCACACTGCGAGTGTGGGACACCTCGCGCTGGCCCTGGGAGTGCTCCGCAACCCTCCTGGTGAGATGAGTTGGATTCCTGTTATGTTTTCATGGTTGCGTGACGTGCGTGACTCACGCCTGTCGACTGTGGCACATGTTCACTGCGTTGTGGGCCGGACTCTTATGGCTTTTAAGGCTTCGCTCGTAAGCCATCAGTGAGATGAGTGTGAGTTTGTGCTGCTTTGTGCTTGGCGAATGGCGCACTGGCGCACTGCACAGACCACAAATATTCTGGATGTGATGGTGGGGGGAGTGGCAGGTGGAGAGGCCGGTGTGTGGGTGTGTGGGTGTGTGGGTGGGGGGCAGGGGGATGAGGAGTGACAGGGGCGAGGCAAGCGGGGGAGGGGGAAGGGGCGCAGGGGGAAGGATGCCGGAAGGGGGGCATCAAGGGGAGGTGGAGGCATGGGTAGCCCTCCCACAGGCACCCACAGCCCACCCCAGCGTGAAGCTGGCTGAGGCTCGCTTGTAGCGGCAGCCCCGTGCACACATGCAGGTGCTCAAGCTCGTGCTCACGCTCATGCTCAGGCGATGCTGTGCTGGTTCTGGTACCTTCATGCTCACACCGTACCCGCACTTGACGCTGGTGCTGGCAGCCTCATCATCACGCTCATACGTGCCGCACCCTGGCTCACTGGCCACAGGGTCACACAGACGCGGTCCGCAGCGTGGCGTTCACAGCAGACGGCCGGCGCATGGCCAGCGGATCCGAGGACAAGACCGTGCGGTTGTGGGCGGCGGCGACAGACTCGCCGCCGCATTCGGCTCGGTCGGCGCACGGCCATAGATGAACAAGCAGTCTCGGCTTATACAGCGGCGCGCTGACACATCACGAATGCGGAACCAATACGGAACCTGAGCACTTCGTACCGCCAGTACTCAACCTTGATCTTGTGTGTGTAAAATTGCTCGCCATGATTGCCTAACAGCTGGCCGAGCGCGGTTGGCAAGCCGATCGGACCGCCTCAAAGCATGGCATCGAATGCAAATACCGTACAAGCCCGTTTAGGATTGAGCTTTGGCTTCTCCCCGCTCCAGCATACATAAGTACACCATGCGCGGAAAGGCTGGTTGGTTGCGGCACCTAACCCTTGAATGACAATCAACATCCACTCTTGAATGACGCTATGCATACATCACATTGACCCTCATTCATAACATCGCGCAAGTGCTGCGGCGAACGTATTTCCGCAAATGTGCGAACGACCAAGGTGTCGTGTGACACAACACCATTGCGGGAGCGCGGGCTATGCTGCCTCAACGACCCTGTTTTGGTCTGATACCGCCTTGCATGTTGCTGACAGCCAGTTGAGATTGATGTAATGTGTCCTTCTGTGTACCGTACTTCGTGGTACTTGCATGGACTGCATTGCACATTTGCACTGCATGGACTGCATGCGGAAAGCGCGCATACGTGTGATGTCACCTACACTACCCTTCAGCTCGAATGCGTACCCTCATTGCACACCTCGCTCTACTGTTGTCACCCTTGGCATTGTGCATCTGCATTCGTGCTGCTGTTTGACCGCCACTGCCGAAGCAATTCCTGACGCATCCGCATGTATGCCACTGTCTAACTGCCGGACACCCGGCGCTGGGCAGACACTCTGTACCTCTTGCCTCTATGCCTCAAGAGCTACTACACACAAGCACACCCTTGACTTACATGACCTGTCGATCCTCGTGTAACGCTACTGTTTTGTAAGCCTAGTCCAGTGCGTAGGCCCTGTCCGCTTCCGACGCGCACCCACATCATCGCTAGCAGGCAGCCATGTGCGAGATAGGAAGGCGTGGGAAGCAGCTCTTGCAGGAGTTAAAGAGCTATGACCGAACGACGCTGCCTCCTTTTAACGTGAGCAGTGGTTGCACTTGCAGCTTTGAACTCGCTGACCCGTCAGCTCCCATCACAAAACGTGGGCGCTGGGTGCTTGCAGGAGGACTTGATACGCTTGGTATTTAGTGAAATAGAGGAGAATGACGCGCAAACACGACACTTGATAAGGTGAGGCTCAAGCGCACGGTTTTGGCGGCAAAATGCAGCCACGTGGACATCCCGTGCGTGCCCTCAACCTTCACTATTCTTGTGAGAGCATGGCATATTTAAACGACCTGGTTGGCTGCCAATGGTGTTTTGGTTGCCCGCAGCGAGCTCAAGCGCCGACAGCAAGACGAGGGTCTTGATGAGGTGCCGTTTGACGCGACTGTCGCGACCACCGTAACAACACACTATGAGTGCATAAAACGTAACAAGCGCCTGCTGCTCGTGTACATGTAAGTGGAGCTTGGCTGTACCCGTTCTCAGTTCCAAATTCTGGCTGTCGGGGGCAGACAGCGGAACAGCGAGTCAGGCTGGACAGGCGGAGCCGTTGCCACTGGCTATGTCAGAGATTTGCTGCTTTGATTTACACCTGTCATAAGCTCTTGACTTTGCACGTAGGGTGTCGGGCCGTACCTGTTCCATTGCTCCAGGAGTCAACCTGTGCATACACTCAATTGCCATCTCTTGCAGGAAGGAGCGCATGGAGCGGCTAAAGGCGCTACGCTGGATAAATCGCAGCTTGCCAAAGCCTATGGCTGACAGGTGCTGCCCAGCAGAGCTGCAGGTGCGTGTGTGTGCGATTGTGCATGTCGGTCTTCGTTGGTGCCTTGGGTGCTTTGTGCACTGAGCCTGTCCTCTGACACCACAGCATTTGGAAGCGCCAGAGCGGTATCCCCTAGCCCTGGTGCACTTTGCTGGCCTGGCACACTGACCAGCCTTGCAGCTGAAACGTACCGTGAAGCCACGCCATATATGCATGGGACCCAGTGCTTGACGTTGCTCTTGCCTTGCCCCTCCTGCAGTTTTATCGCGAGTATGACAAGGCCCTCAGCATCTACATGAGCAGGGACGAGGGCGTGGGGCACGACCTCACGCTGGTGAGGTTTAGGGCTTGCGGCTTAGGGCTTAGGCTTTGGAGGCGTTAGGGTTTTAGGGTTCAGCACTGGAGCAGCATGGGGCACGACCTCACGCTGGTGAGGGTTAGGGTTTACGGTTTAGGGCTTGGACTTTGGCGGGTTTAGGGTTTAGGGTTTGGGGTTCGGCACTGGAGCAGCGTGGTGGGGCACGACCTCACGCTGGTGAGCTGAGCTGCAGCTGTGGCACAGCGCGTGTGGCACCGGTTGAGTGAATCCAGAGTGAATCCATCGGCTCCGTACAGTGGTGTGGTGCAGTGAATGGTGTGGTGCAGTTGTCCGTTGTACGATGCACCAGCCCATCGTCCACCCTTGCAAGGAGCAACATGAGTCCACCATATATGTAAACCTGGTAACCCTTGCCTGGACCACTTTCCCCTCTCCCCTTTCTCCGTTGTCACTCGCTTACCTCTTGCTCACTCCTCCCCCTTTCCCCGCCTAC
>BDDA01000297.1:0-30271 GCA_001662385.1 Chlamydomonas asymmetrica | reverse complement strand
GTTGGCATGCAAGATACCCCCCCCCCCGCCCCATTCTTCATGCGATTCCGTGTGCACCGCAGTAACAGGCTCGGCACCCACAGCAAGCAAATCGTCGGCCTATGGCCTACGTTTGCACACCCGACCGTGTGTTCGTACTGGTGCTTCAGTGCTTCAACCTACCATACCAAGGTGTTGTTGAACACCTTGGTATGGTAGGTGGCACATCAGGGCCTCCTCACGGCACCATGTTTTAGATTGTTTACACAAGGGGCTTTCTAGCCGAGGCCAACACTCCTGTCAGATGAGGACAAATGCCATGTGGTGCGCTTCAACCATCATCACCAGCTCAGCCACTCCGCCTGCTTCCTTTGAAGCACCGTCGACCCAGCTGTCGACGGGACGTGAGTTTCAGGGCTGGTAACGTAATCGCTCACTCCCTCACTCATCCAGCCGGAGTTGGATGGCAGACAGGGGGCACCTCGCCAGGCGTTTCATACGAAGTGGATAGTGAATGATTGATGTATGCCATCAGCATACCTTGACTCTTGTTCTTGTTTTTGTGCTGTGCTGAGCTGTTCAGGTAAGTGAACCGCGACTCCGTGTGTGTGCTCTGAGCGCAGCCACACAATCTAAGATGACAGGGAGAAAAGCCATACCATAGCATTCAGATAGGATATAGCGTCCAACCAAGGGGTGTCAGGCGTGCCGCTCTTCATGCATTCTAGAAGTTAAATGTGTGTGAAGCATGTGAAAGGCAACCGTCTAAGCACGAGCACGCGCGCTACAAACTGCGCATTTTTATTACGAACGCGCGCGCCATATTTCCGAGTCTGAAGCTTTCGTATTTCTGGCAGCGCATTTCATCCAAGGCAGTACGTTGCCTGGAGGCAGGTGCCTCAAGCGTTGTGAAGCGTCTCAGGACCTGCGCAAAACTACACGAACGTGGTTATATGTTATCTGCCAGCGCCAGTATTTCAGGGCGCTTGGTCGACCGGAACAAGCCGGAAGCCTTTCAGTCGTGATGTGCCAAAAAGCGAGTCAAGTACTGCAACTACTCTTCTGCAGCGAATCCAATCCGGGCTCTGAAGGGCTCCTTCACACTCCGGTCCTCACACAAGTGCACAGACGTCCTGCTTCCTTTAGCCTTGCCCCTTTTCTTTCTCCTACACCAAGCCGCCCAACCCCGGGCAGAGCTACTTCTTGGTACAGGACGCCTTGCTTGTGCAGCCCGTGGGTGAAGCCGTCTGCCTGCTTAAGAACCACAGCCACTCGCTATGAGCACTGGTAACCAAGCCCCGCAAGTGGTTGTCCACAGCCCGGAGGGTCAGCCCGAGACCCACGCTGACAGTTCATGGGGGACCACGCTAGGGAGTGTGGGGACTACAATAGGGGACGCTGTCAAGGTCCCTGTAGACCTGGCTTACAACACTGTCAACACTGCATACACTACTCTTGAGGACACCGTTCACCGTTTTGGAGGTGCGAGGGTTTGGCTCGGTCGCTACCTTGTAGTGCCAGGAGGAAGTGCCAATTCTTTGCTTCAAAACTTATGCAATATCTTATTTTCTCAAATGCAGCCGCTCTGAACCCAACCATGGAGTATGGCGAAGGCAAGGCTGAACGCGTGCAGCAGCAGCAGGTGAGTGAAACTGGCTCCGTAGCGCGTGTGCTGCGCCTTGTAGCTAGAAAGGCCCAGGGATGTCCACATGCAAAGCCGGTGGTTTTGCTAGCCGTCTGTACGACTGTGTGACTGGAGATTGTAGTGCAGCTTTTGCCACTGAAGCTTTGCACCATCACGCTTGGTCTCATTGCGCTCGTGAAGGTACCGCTGGCGGTGAGGGCCAGTGGATCTGGGGCAGCCTCAGGACAGCCACAGTCTGGCAAGACGGGTTCTGGGAAGACGTCTTCTGGGAAGACCGCCAGTGGGCGACCTACGGAGGGTGAGCGGAGCTATCATATGCAATTGGCTGTTTTGCTCGCTGCACCTGTGTGTATGCTTGTGTTTGCGCGCAGTATCTCCACAGTCTTGTTGCTCGTGTGTGTGCTGCTCGCAGCTGGCCAGTACCACGGCCACAAGGGGGACATGCTGCTGATGCCCCTGCCTCCTGCCCCTGCGGCAAAGGAGTGACGATGCCGCCGGGCTGTGGTGCTCGCTCCCACACAGTCTCAGCTGCACAAAGATGTGTGCACACGCTATGCTCACCCAGGTGGAAACACGGGTGTGGAAGCTGCTGTATGCAGCAGCTGTGCACACCGCCTGCGCGCTGCAGTGGTTGTGGCTATCCTTCAAAACCACTGCACATGCAACGCTGGGGCTGCATGCACACGCTGGCATGCCTCTTGCAAGCAAGCCTGCTCGGTCACTTGGCGCAAGTATCATGGACGGTATTTTTGGAGTACCCACGCACCTGCTGTTTCATCTGTCGGCGCCTACGCCCTCCTGCATGCTGTGATACCTTCAGCCCGCGTACGCTGTGCACACACGCGCACGTGCGCTAGCGTTGCAGTGCGTCCCTAAACGCCTGAGCCTGGCAGCGCGCTTTCGGCCGCCTGCCTTGATGTGCGCATGCAACACGCCTCCTTTCCAGGTGCTGTTTATGGCTGGTTTCGTGTTCGTGGCCGGTACGACTGTCTTGAGGTGGGCGTGGTAATTAACGTACTCATATGCTGATATGCATTAGCATCCAGATCATTATCGCATGTGACAGTATTCCGTGACCGATGTGCAGTGATGCACGATGCTATGTATGTATTTGGAGCACTGACGAATTACAGCAGCGGTTTAATACTGTGACGCCATTGCACAATGCTCGATGGAATGCCATATGCAAGGATTGCGTATTGCCTATGTTGGATGCGATCCCAAGCGTGCTCGTTGCAGCGCCTGCTTTGCTGCCTTTCTGTTGCTGAGGAGCTGCGATGCAAGCTGGTGTGTGCCCCTGGATTGCCGGCGGCCGGGCGCGGCGCTGTGATGAAGTACGGCAGTGTACCGCAGCACTGTGCAGCACTGCCATCTGTAATCGCACATTGTGTGTGTTGTCTTTGTCATACACTCGTACCGTGATGTCAAGCCTGTCACTCATACAGCGATGTTGTCATGTTCGAAGAAACCCGTGCAAGAAGGTCCGTTCTCACCCTATTAACCAACACCGAGTCCATGCAGTCGCGCTGCACTCGCTTGCGTGTTGCCGCCCGCGGCCCAGCTGGCCAGCTCGTGCGTGCTGAGGCGTAAACGTGCGCCATGACGCAATCAAACCGCCCACAGCGGCGGCGTGTTTGGGGGCGGTGTGTGGGCACGGAGCCAGCACGCATGCCAACAGCGTCTCGGCGCCTGAGCATGGGCGCAAAGGATGCGATCAGGTACCGCTCGGAAAGATGAGAATTTTCCGGCGCTGTTAGGTTTTGAGGTTTTCAAGTCCCAGCTTTCGCCGCAATCCCCGCTGCTCCTGAAACCATCATGCTTTGCGCCTTTCCGCACCTGGCTGGCCTGGGCAGGAGCCATAACGCTTGGCATGCCCCGCAATAACCTTCCTGCATGTCAATTGGCAAACCACGGTGCCACTTTGATGTGGCGCCGCGTGCATGGTGCGCAGCAGCAGCAGCAGGAGCGTGACCGGTTCGTGCGGATTCGGTCTGTCTGTGCGGAATTGCGGATTCGAGTGCATGTTGCCATAGACCCCTTGGATGAGCGGTCGAGCACACCCTCTTGCGTACGCATGTACGAGTGTGCACAGGCTGGATGCGCGCTTGCACACAGCCGCATGCTGGCATGCGTGCACACGCTGCAGGCACTACGCAGCTCCCTGTTCTTGTCAGCTTGCCACCTATCCAATGCTACACACGCTGCTGAGGCCTGTTCAAACCGGAAATCACGTATGTGCTTACATGAGAGATTTTGTGTTTACGCAAAACCAACTAAAACCCTGTGAGCACTCACACTGACAGCATAACACTGCGGTTTGAGCACACCCGAGTTGTCAAAAAAGGTTTTGACCGAAACCACAGGTGGACTGTCCCTAAACACAACAACGGGCTCGAAGGAGTACGTGTGACTCCTGCAAACGGAGTGATAGCATCGATATGAGGGACTGGCTGTTCTTGGCAACGTGCCTGTTACCACTTCTGGTTGTGGCCAATTGCCGCAGCACAATTGTGCGGCCACACCTTGTGGCCACCACTTCCCGCCTCTGAACCTTGCTTGCTAAAGTCATCTGCTCAATAACTTGTTTGGTGGTGGAGGGAGCACAGTGCAGGCACGGTCTTTCAGGTCCAACCTCTGGGAAGCTACCCGTACCAGGCACCTAAAACCTCAGATTCGAGGTTTGCTCACCACCGTAGCACGTATTCGTGCCAAAACCATTCTGAACCCGAAATTATTCACAGCTGGTGACACAGGACCCACATCATGTCAGTTTCTTCCCTCGAAAACTTTGGTGTGTTAAAAGAGGCTCCGCGTTCAGCAGGTGGCCACACCTCACCGCACAACAACCACGCACGCTGAGCACTACGGGCACATCATTGGTGAAACCGACGCAGGACCGACAACACGAACACAGCCTTATTGCACGTGCTCGATGCGGTTCCGTTGCAGGACTGCCCACGGGCGCTTTCAGCTTCGTCCTCGGTGCTGGGCGCACCAAGCATACAAGCGGTACTACAGCAGAACGCGCACGGCCGGTGAAGTTCTGGCACGTTTTCCATCGCTATCGGTGTAGGAACGCGTGCCTTGCTTGCCTGTGCACGCTGGCATTCGTCAGCCCTCGTGTCCCCTGTTGTTCTGCCCACTCCTCCAAGGGTTGACGGCACTACGTACATCAGCGTGGCGATGAATACTGCAAGCGCAGCTCCCATGGTGGTGACCAGTCTCAGCCAGGAAGAGGAGCAGGCAGCGGTTCAGGATAATTCTTGGACTCTATGGGCCAGCAGCTGGCTTGACCTGGCGTGGAACGCACTGCTGCGCTTTCAGGGTACGTGATAAACTCGGCCCGCTCGCGCGCTGTGGCAATTGCAGTGTGGCAATTGCCTTTCGCCACACTCAGCAAGGACAATCAAGAGTGTACGTAGACTCCTTGCTGCGAAAGAAAAGAATGTTTGTCCTGGTACTGTTGCTGTGCATCGCAGCGGCCCTGAACCCTGCCATGGAGTACGGTGCTGGCAAGCAGGCAGCTGTGCAGCAGGTAGGTGGGTCACGGCTTGTTGCATGTATCGGTGCAAACCCGTTGCAGCAGATCCACAGGCACCGTTGTTTAACGCCTGCAGCTCATGTTTCAGGCTTGCTCTTTAAAGACGTGTTGTCGGTGTTAGATGTACACCTGCCTGTGGACTGCGTTTTCGTCACCACTGTCACACCATCAACACACTGCACCTACCTGGCATACCACCACCACCGTCCTGGCTGCCGTGTTCAGCCGCTGAGGGCTGCAGCTGCTGCGGCCACCGCAGCTGCGGTGGAGCGCAGCGGCAGTGGAAGCCTGGCCTCTTTCGGCAGGACCCTCAGCGGTCGCACTGCTCAAGGTGGGAGGCGACGAGCGTCACGCATGCACGCAAGTGGAGGCGAGAGACGTGTGTCAACCTCTGCGCTGTATCGTTGGGCTTTGCCGCATTTCATACTTATGTTTTTAAGCCCCACAAGCGCACCTTGAAGATGAGCAACCTGTCACAAATTTGTGTGTTGCTGCTGCTGGCCTTGCATGCAGCCAATCATCACGGCCGTAAGGGCAACATGCTGCTTGCTGCGCTGCCTGACGTGCTCAGCACTGATGGAGAACCCCGGGGCGGACGACCTGGAGTGATGAAGTGATGCCACACGCACATGCAAACGCTGCAATGACTGAATTCGAGTCTCCAATTAATCCACACGCATTCCAGGATTCATGCTCTGCCGCTGGGAGGAATCCCGAAATCCGAGGCAACCCTCATGATGATGACACCCAAGGGTCATTAGAGCGCCAAGCACCCACCTGCTCCTACCTGCTGCATGACGTGTGACAAATCAAAAGCTCGGGACGCGTGTGCACGGCACAGCGTGTGTGTGCTTGGGGTGGCGGTCGCACCAACAGCTCAATCGCCGTGAGCGTTCCGCACCTGCGCTGGCCGTAAGGCACCATGTGTACGATATGATGAGGGTCGAGGCGGTGGCATATTAGTCGTGAACTAGTGTGATTAATGTATTGTGGTCAGGCCAACGGCCTGCGCGGGTCTTGTTCAGGACGGTGTTGCCACACACCCATGTGCATTTTGCATGGAAGCAACACTCCCGCAAGGGCGGGGGCTCAATCGGAATGCGCTATGCATGGGTGCACTACTCGTTCCTCTCGTTTCCCTTTGCCAGCTTGCCACCCTATCCAATGCTGAACCCTCCCGCATGACTCCTGCCTTGCAGTCAATCACCCTCTGCAGACCGCGTGGGCGCCCCTTTTGACTGCTCCTGATCAGCTGCCAAATGAATCCATGAAAGCATGCTGTCTACACTACTGTGTGAATCTGGCTCCGTTTGGACGCAAGGGCTGGGGGTGAGGTGGAAGTGAGGTAGGGGGAGAGGGTGATGCAGGCAGCTCAACAGTGTACATTCGTAGGTTCTCTCGCACACGGTCAAGCTTGCTTTATTTGACACCTGCTATAAGGGACGGGACGATCTTCGAGACTGTAGCCACTGCCACTGCCACCGCCGCCAGCATTGCTGCAATGACACGTATGACGTATTCACTCTCCCATGCTTACACTTACGAAGGATTCTGTGTATATGATGGGTTTGTTTGGTATTCTGTGCGCTCTGGTAGGTGTCGGGTTCGCAAGCATTGCTCAGGCAGGCAGGCGGTGCACGTGCGCAGAGATGGTGCGCTAAGCAGCAAAAGGCGATGGGCAGTCAAGCGGGTCCCTTACTGCAGCATCCTAGTCCCCAAACGCACGCACGCACACACCACACAGGTTCGCTAGGTCGCTGAGTGTCAATGTCCACGCAAAGCTAGCGAGCGTGTCACAGAGTCACGCCGTCGCACATCAATATTGTCGGCAGCGCCAGCACACACAAGCAGCGGCCGGTTACCTCGGCGTTAACGTTGCTCTCATGAAAAAAGGCGAAGGTGGGGTCGTGTGGGCACACGCGAGCGCGTCCGGGAGGGTCCCTCGGCGGAAGGAGCGGGGCGGGGGGGTGGGGGAACGCAGCACGGCCAAACCAAACAGTGCAGTTCACCACAAAAAAATTGCAAGAACGTGATGCGCAAACCTTGCCAACAGAGTGCCACTGTGGCAACGGCCGTGCTCGGGCCTATACAAAATCTCAGGGGAGCATAACGGGCGTATGTGTGAGGGCTGTCCCCGGATCAACGCGGCAGCCTGGGGGAATGCTGGAGGATCAAATGGTCCACTGCCGAGAGCAAGCGCAAAATCAAGGATCAGTGTCCTAACAACGAAAGCCTCAAACAACACCACCCTCTACAATGCAGTGGTTCTGGTACTAGGCAGGTGATAACGGTAGGAGCGGGGGGTGATGGCAAATAATTGAGGGGCATCCAGGTGCTTTGAGGCGCGCGATGCGTGTGCAGAGGGGCCGCCGCCTGCGCTTCCTGCGTGCATCATCATCATATCATCCATGAACATCGCAACGCGGTGGCAGGGTGCGTGTGCGTGTGTGCGCACGCGCCGACCCCTTGCGGCGGCGTCCGAATGGCCGGAAGCACGAGCAGCTGCTAGAGGGGCCGGCATGCACACACACACACACACTCACGAGCGTGCACTGTGGGAGTGGATAACGAGAGGGGCAGCACGCGCCTGCACCAAACACAGCCGGTCGCAAACACACAGTGAGCACCCGATCGCCGCATGACTGTCACACGACGGGGGGTGCTACGCGATGAGCCGAGCCGCCAGCTGCGTGCATGACGAGAGACGAGCGCCGAAACGCAACTGGGCAACCCCTAAACACAAGCATGCGCGCGACAAGCCAAGGTGGGGTCCAAAAGTGGCGATGCGGGGCCCACGAGAGTACACCGGCCCACGCACCCACCACGTACCCCCACCACCCAGAGACAGAGGGGCGGCGATGCAGGGCGCAGCAAAAACCTGGCCGCTGCATGTGCACCGCCCTTCGTCCGAAGCCTTTATGAGAGGGGGGAGGGACTGAAAGCGCGATCCACGGACGGCGATCAACACACTCGCTCACACGCCGCTTTGCCAGCAGCCGAAACAAAACGTGTCGGGGTACGATTCAAAACACGCGGCGAAACTCGGGGGTTGGGGGGGAGGCGGGGGGGGGGTCACATGCACAGGCAGCCGCACACACATTCCGGAGCACGCTCAACAATGCTGACACAGCATGATGACAACCACCGAGAAACCCAAGTGCGGTGCCCCCGCACCTCCTCCCACCCCGTTGGTCTACCTGGTCAGACCAGTCAAAAGGATGGGGAACGCAATCGACGGCGAATGCGCCGCGTCGCGCCGTGCCATGTGCCACCGCCCGCAGCCTGACGCACAACCGGGCTGCAACAGACACGCAGCCCGATTGTACACAGCGCACACGCATACAGCCACACGCACGGGCACAGAAAATGTCGCGCACAGGATCGCACAGGGTAAGCGTCTGAGGATGTTCCCTCGCAACGGTCCGGCGGCCACACCGCCCCTGGATTCAAATTGTCGTGGAAAGCAACACAGATCCGCTCTGCACACGAAGCCTCCAGGGCACACGCACACACCGCTGTATGCTGGAAGAGGTGCAAGCAGGCACGTGTGAGTTCTTGTGTGTGTGTGTGTGTGTGTCCTCGCAGCAGCCGCGTAACGAGTCGGGCAGCACGGCGGCAGCGGCGGTGCTTTCGAGGCACGTCGTCTTAAGCTCACATGCGGTACAGTGCCATGCGGATGCCGTGCAGATGCCGCAGCACGGCTGCACATGCGCAACACCAAACAGCCAAACCATGAAAGCGATGAACGGCCACGAGGGCAAAGGGTTCCCACAGCACTGCACGGCGAGAGCGCACGAGCGGCCACCCGAACGCAGCGGGCTGGGCAGCGCAGCAACAGTGAGCGATGCTGGGAGCACGTGCAAGCGCAAGGCGACGAAACACAAAAACTCCAGAAAGGGAAAGGCGCCGGTCAGGCGGCCACCGCAGCGGTGGCGGGAATCTTCTGAAGCCTGGGGCGCCCGCTTTGCTGCGCCAACCAGGTCTAGCACGGCACCGTAAACGTGGTTCCGAGGCCGCCGTGGCCTCGCAAAACCACACGGAGGATTGTTGGCCGGCGGTGTTAACATGCAGGGGGTTCGTCCACACGAAGCACCCCCGACACATACAAACTCATTAAAGAGGGGCGGCGGGGCGGAGGGGAGGCTACCACCGCGTGCCGTGTATGTGCGTACGGCAGGCGCGGCGAACTTCAACCAGGGTGTCAAGAGGGACAAGTCCGACTTGCGTGCGGATTTGTGACGCCGACCCGCCAACCATGGTACCCCCGCATCTCACCGGCAAGCGTATGAGGAGAAACCCTCCCTTGCTCGCAAACACATGCATGCAGCATTCACTACACCATGCTGGCATGCAGGCCAGCTGCATAAACGAACAGCCATCGCAGCGCCAGCCTCATACCCAACACCGAACGCACGTGGCTACACAAGGCGGAACAGACACACGCAGACACCCTCTCGTAAGAAAATTGGTGGCGGCGCGGCACACCACTGAGCACCGCCGGCCGCGCTAGCGCTACACACGTCGAATGGTACACGTCAGGGCGCAGCAGCACGCCTCTCTCACCAAACACAAAGGAATTAGGTTGGCAGGGCCCGCGCACGTGGGGCACGCGCACGGGGCGGGGGGCACAGGGGGGGGAGGCGGGGACGGGGGCAGCCGCACAGCCGGGCACTGCACAAAAGCGGGGCGTGCGGGGCGTGCGTTGAGCCGCACCAAGGAAAACTGGGTCTCACTCGTTTTGGACCGGACGGCTACGTAAGTACTTGCAACAGCGCGATGCTTGAACGGTGGGCGGACATACATCTAAAGGGCGGGAGAGCAAAACCCGAGCGCACCAAAGGGGGGTGAGGGAGCTACACACAGAGAGCCAAAATGGGCGGCGCTACGCAACAAGGGGGTGGGGGGGGGAAGGGGATTATTGATGGGGCGGAGCTCCCCTAGCAGGAGCGCCCGCCAAGGTGATTTAAGATTTTGAACCAAACAAACCGAAACCTGCTGATAAATAAACAAGTAGGTATGACTCTTCCACACAAGTAAAGCGAAGCACAGTTATGCGTGCGGGTGTGTAAACCGCTCCTAAGAGGAGATGGCCAGGGACCATCCGCCGGGAAACTGCAAGCCGGTGCGCAAATCTATGTGGCGTACACACGTACGACACTGCCGCTGGCGCGTCAAGCGTGGCAGTGGCAACCTACCTCGGCCAGAGCGTGGACCCAGGGCTTCACCGATGCAAATCTCGCAACAGAGAGCGTCCACCGGGGCCCGCAACGCGCCGCGGCAAACGCCCTCGCCGCAGTGTGGGCCGGGCGCCGCCTGCCCTTCCAAGACCAAAGCTGCAAGCGCGTGTTCGCCTTTGCCCACACACCCACAGTCTCCGCCTCAGCCTCCGCCACCGCCGATGCACACCACGCGGCCCGGTGTTGGGCAGGCAGTACACCGCACGAAATATGCAGGGAGGGGGTGAAGGGCCCCTCGGGGGGGCCAAGCGCCCCGATGAGAGGCATGCAACATGCAAACACACAAGTCGTCTGGGCGGCGTGGCCGGCCAATAGCGCGCCGGGTGCCAACGCCGCCCAGAGAGCAGAACAAGCTTTTGCACTGTGAAACGGACCGTACACAAGCGACCCCCGTACGAGATCGGTGACGCGCATGCAGACGCAATACACGCAGGCACACTGGCATACACGCTGACGCCCAAACTCGCAGCCGAAGCGCTTTCAAAAGCCGTGAGCGCCCTCTCACACGCACTGCCTGTGCACGCGCCGATGTGTACCGCACTCTCCTGTACCGCGTCACACCAAGGGATCCCTGGTTAAGCACCGTACGCCGAACGACGTTGCGGCGGTCACGCACTCGGGGCTGAGGGGTTCCCAGGTGGGAGCGACGGCGTGAGGGGGAGGGCACAGGCGAGAGGGCAGTGGGATGACCAATCAAGGCGCTGCAAAATGCTAGTGGTACAAAGGTAGCACACACCTAACCGGCCAAAGCGAGCTGCGCATGCATAACGTCGCAGCGAGGGGAAAAATCGTGAGGGGCAAACAACATTTTGACGGCACACCGCGGCGCCGGGGCAAACTCTACAGCCAGAAGAGCAGATTCAAGCAGGCAAACGGTCAAAGCAGCGACGTGTAAAACAGATGCGTGGAAACAGGCGAAGCGTTTGTTCATGCGCCGGTCGCCGCTGTTGAAGCGGCGGCCAGGGCAGCAGCAGCCACACTACAAACTATATATGCAAGCAAGCGAGCGAGGAGGGGCCAGGCAACAGCGAGGCCGGCCCTCCAGCACCCGCGACGGTGCTCACAACATGCGCGCACAAGCCTTTCGCATCATGATTTGGGCGGTGTGCAAGAGCGATTTGGCCCACGCGACCACCAGCAAAGCAAACGCGATGCAACCAAATCGACGGGGTGAGCATTCCCCAGAGTGCGTTGCTCGGGGTCAGGTGACCATGTGGGCGAGGTACAAACCGCCCCCGCCCGCCCTGCCGGGACGGAAAGTGCTGTTGCAAAGAATACTTCACAGCTGCGAAACGCATGTTAGGCTAGGAGGAAGGATCCCAGAGGTCAACTGTTAGGGCGTGTGGACAACAGCGCGATAAAACCCAGCGCTGTCGATGCTCCGTCCTCGTCGTTTAGGAACGCCTATACACCAATTAAAACCCAGACCAACACCTGGCACCCGGCGGCGTGATGAAAACCCCCATCCGACCGCTGGCCAGCAGTCCCACGGAAACACATGCGCATGCCACGCTGGGTATGACGAAAGACAAGGAGGAAGTACCATCAACCAAATCAAGGGGATTATACCGCACATGAAGTGCAAGGGGGCGGGGGTAACCATAAAATGGACTCCCTGCACACGCCGACGGGTTCGCGTGCATCCAGCTGCATCCCTGGTGGGGCTGCCGCGAGAGCCATGCAATCAGCGGCGTCGGTGGCATACACGCGCGCCACGCCTCGCTGGCAGTTTAGCGTGCGCTGAGGGGGCCGGAGGACTCGCCGCCGCTGCCTGCGCTGCGGGACATGTGCAGGATCGCGCCCGAAGACGACGACCCCATCCCCCCGCTGCCGCCGCCACCTCCGCCGCCGCCGCCGCCCATGTGCTGCATCGACGAGAGGCCGCCGCCCGAGCTGTTGGCTCCGAGACCGCCGGAACCGAGACCGGAACCGGAACCATTGCTGGCAAGCGCGCCGCCGGAGCCGTTGGGGCCGCCGGAGCCCGAGAGCCGCGGCTTGGCGTTTGGGCCAATTGGGAAGGGCTCCTGCTCCCCTGCCGGCTCGCCCTCGCTGCCCGCCGTGAAGAGGATGGGGCGGCAGCGCTTGTCCTCGTGCATGAGGGACGAGTTTTGGAAGTGCGAGACGAGCGCGGCGCGGCCCTGGATGCGGGCGTAGCTGATGTGGCAGACCTTCTCGCTGTTGAAGCGCTCCCACTTGCGCTGGTTGAAGCGCTCCGTCAGGGCGATGATGTCCTGCGGGGTGGGGGGCAGCAGCAAGCAGCGGCGGCGGCAGGCAGCACGCGTGTCAAAAAGAGGCGCCCGTGCGGCTTTGCAGTATGACTGGGCCGTGCAGCACGTGTGTGCGAGCGCGGCAGGAGGGGTGCAGCTGCACGTGTTTGAAAGCTTGCAGCTGATACAAGAGCAACGCAAGCCCTGACCCCGGTCCCCTTCCCCGATTCGCGCCACGCAACTCACCACCGGGTTGATCATGTTGATGAACGCGTAGCCGACGTTGCACTTATTCTTGAAGTCGATGGGCAGGTAGAAAAAGTCGTACAGGCCCTTGAAGTACTCGTCGATCGTGGCCAGCAGCATCTTCTGCGTGTACTTGTTGGGGATGTTCTTGATCATCAACGTCGTGCGCCGGTCGTCGCCCGCGCGGATCTTGATGGAATCCAGCGCGTAGAGCCGCTCCTGCTGCGCCTTGCGCTCGGCCTCGGCGGCGGGGTCGGTCGTGCGGCGGCTCAGCCGCCCGCCGCGCCCAGCACCGCCGTCGCCGCTACCGCCGGCGTTGCCGCCGCTGCGGCTGCCGTGGGGGCCACCGCCGCCCGGGGGGCCGCCGCCGTGCGGGCCGCCGTAGCCGTGATGCGGGCCGCCGTTGTTGAGGGAGTTGTTGGAGGATGAGCGGGAGTGGTGGTGCACGCCCGCCACAGAGCCCGCCAGGCCCGAGACGCTGCCGCCATGCATGCCGCCGTGCCCGTGCCCGTGCCCGGCGCCGGGACCACCGTGCTGCCCTCCGGCAAGCACGCCCAGCGCCGCCGCCTGCTGCAGCAGCTGCTGCGCAGCAGCCACGCTCTGCAGAGCGGCGGCGGGGTGCTGCATGCCACCGAAGGCGGCGGTGCCGCCGCCCTGGAGCGCCTGCCCCAGTCCTGCCATCTGCAGCAGCTGCAGCGCGGCCGTGTTGAGGTCCTGCGCGGCAGCGGAGGGGACCCCCAGGCCCGCCGCAGACACATTCTGGCCCGTCAGGGACGCCAGCAGCGCCAGCTGCTGCTGCTGCTGCTGCCTCGCCTGCAGCTCCTGCAGGTTGATGTTGGCGAGCTGGCTCTGCAGCCGCAGGTTCTGCAGCGCCGCTGCGTTCGCCGCCGCACCCGCGTGGTACAGACCCGCGGGCATCGACGGCGCCGCGGCGGCTGCGGCTGCGTGCATGCCCTGCATGCCTTGCATCGTCTGCATGCCCTGCATCTGCCCGGCCTGCATCCCGTGCAGCTGCTGCATACTCTGGAGCTGGCTCCACAGCTGCGACGCGTCGATCGAGCCTGGGCCGCCGGCTCCGGGACCGCCGCCCTGGCCCGCGGCCGACAGCTGGAGGTTGAGCAGCATGGTCGCGGCCGCGTTCACGTCTGGCTGGTTGCCCAGGCCTGCCTGGGAGGCCAGCAGCTGCGCGGCCGCGGTCTGCTGAAGCAGCGAGTGATCCAGCGCGCCCGCCTCTGACAGGCTGACAAGCTTGCCGCCCGCGCCAGGGCCCGGGCCCATACCGCCGCGCGAGGCGTGCGCCTGCTGCGCGGCTGCGGCTGCCTGCAGGAGCTGGCTGGCGTTGGTGGCGACGGCGCTCATGGATGAGGCGCTGTCGCTGACGTGCAGTCGCGCTGAGCTGAGGTCAAGCGGGCCGTAGCGCGGCACCTGCACCTGCTGCCCTACGCCAACCTGCTTTGATGCGAAAGTAAAAACAAGACAACACAAGTAAACACAAGTGCAAGAAGACATCAGCACCTCAGGACAGGACACGTCCGGTTCGAGCAGCAGGCCTTGCAAATATTGGTGCAACTCGTGCGTTTGTATAATGTGTCAGGCTGCTGGCACCATAAAGAGCTTGCCTGCTCAGGGAAGTGGTGGCCAGCAACAGGCGACGAGCCTGGCAGCGGCGACGCGTTCCCGGACAGGCTGCGCATCCCGTCCACTCCGTCCCATCCCTGCGACCAGTTCATGCACAGATAGTTGAGGCTAGTGGTGCAAGGGCACAGCATACAACTAAATAGGATGGTTTCGAAGTGCATTTGGGTCAGCTGCTCTGTGTTTGGTGCTCGCTCAACCAAAAGTGCCTTTTCACTTTATCAGACTAGGGTTTCCAAACGGTGGACTTCACGCAGAGCTTCCAGACACATGGCTGCGCTATCTGCTCAACCTGAGGCTGTCTGGTATGGAAAGGCAGAGAGCGCATACTACGTTCTGCTGTTCTTTCCTACCTGCCCACCAGCGCTTCTGTGCACTTTGGCAGCCAGCTCCAACAGACTGTTCGGCGGCATCTGCAGCTGTGCCTGTGACACCGAGGCTGCGAGTTGCGGCAGCATGTTGGTGGGCACCTTGTTCAGGTGCTCCGCCTTGTTCATCGCCTGCAGCGCTGCCTGGGCGTTGCGAGTGTCAAAAAAAGTGATGAACTTCTGGTTGGACCTATCGGGCGACTCGTATATGTCCTGCACGGTGTTGTGGGCACAGAAGGCGCACAGTTCAACACAGACCACAAAGCTGAACAACCTATGCCAAGCAACCCACTGGCCAGGTTCAGCGCTGTAGACAACAGACTCGTCCATCAGGGTACGTGAACAGCCCGCTACGCACCTTGACCTGGCCGAACTTTGAGAACAGCCATACGAGGTGCTCGTTCGTTGTGTCCGGGTCCAGGTTGAACACAGTCACCACACCCTGTGGAAGACGCACACACGCCGTCAGTGGCAACTCATTTAGATGATTGAGCGACGATGACGTGATTCGCGTTTTCCGCACTAGGAAAGCAGGGCAACATCATCACTGAAGGCTCAGCAGGGTGAACATACCCGGTTCTGCGTCTGGTCTCCTTTTGGTACAGCATAATACACCTCCAGAGGGCTGTGATGGTGCACCGGAGCCACGCTGGTCCGTCCGCCTGGCGCGCTGCTGTGCAGGGCCTCCTTAGCTGCTATGGCAGCGCGGAGGTCATAGAAGGTGACCATGATGAAGCCTCTGTGCTTGCAAGCTGTGTACACCTGCCTTACGTCGCCAAACACCTGTGCAAAACGATGTCACCACATAATGGGGGGGTCACTTCGTGCCTTGCTTTGCTAACACTTGACACTGAGGTCCTTCATTCAGGTTGAGACATAGCAGGAAGGAGAGGTTCAGCTGTAGATATGCCCCCAGCCGACCAGAGGCGATGTGGAGCCATCATCAAAACCGCTTGCCTTGAACATAGCATGGATGTCCTCATCGCTGTAGGACGTGCCCAGGTTGCGCACAAACAGCACCCGAGACGACTCCATCTGAGCGTCCAAGCCCGAGCCACTGCTTGAAGCCTCTGATAGTTCGTGTTGAAGAGGATCCCCACGCTGGTCGTATCCCAGCTCAAGCCCACCCACGGCACTGAAAATGTCCTCCTCTGCAAGGTGCACACCCCGTGCAGGCGGCCTGCGGACAGAGGCACAGGGTACGAGTTTGAACGAGCCAGGCAGCCCTGGAACGTTTCCTTGGACTACCCCACATCTGCGCCATGCACTAGCCTTGTCAACGCCCACGCACCGTTGGAAGGTGCCAGCACTTTCCACATCTGTGAAGCTGCTGCCGTTTGAACGCAGGGCCGGTTCTGAGGAGTGGTTTTGGTGAAGAAGCGCCATCTGAGTGCTGCCAACGTCGGACCCTGCTGCAGCCAATACACAGAACGCTGCAACTTCACACGAGACCAAGCCGACTCAACACTAGACACTTGCAAGGTGCTGAGCTCTAAAAGCGCCAAAACAGTTGCACAAGTGTTGTGCATGCGTGCAAACAAGATGTGCATGTACTCACGTATGCTCGTGTCCGTGCTGGATGGGTCGTACATGGACGTGAGCGTCTCGGAGGACAACGTATGAGCCTGTGGCAGGGATACCTGCTTCATGCTTGGCAGGGCCTGCAAGCAGAGCACAGTCAGAGTGCAGATCTGCGGACAGGAGCGGCTTCTGCAGACCATGCCACCACACTCGCGGCAGTTCATGTTGTGGACCGGGCAAACTGTTTGCTCCAACCAAGGCTCAACCAATCAAGGCCCCACCTTGCTGCCTAGGGTGGCCTCCTCGTTATGCTGCTGCTGCGGTTGTGACTGCCCTGCTGATGCTGATGCCGCTGAGGGGATACCGGGAGGGCGCCAAGATGAGGAGGCCGTTCCTAAAGCGGATGCGTGGTTCATATGCGACTCCGGCGAAACTCCCAAGCGTCAAAGCCGCCCTGAACGAGGAAGCGGTGGCAAAGCTGGAGCTAAGCGGAGGAGGGCGACAGAGAGGCGCGAACAGAGAGCGGGTAGAACTGGGGAGGATGAGTCGAGACAGTCCCAAGAGCTGGCTGCCTCAGGGCTGGTTGATGAACAAACGAACACGCCGAACAGCACTGTGTTTTGCAGAGACACGAGTACGCCCTGACTTCCCGCCCACTTCCAGGACGGAGAGTGCACAGGAGAGCCAAGTGCTCAGAGAGATTAAGTTTTGAGTGTGCCCCCCCTCAACCATGCGCAAGCTGGCTATTCAGCAACCCTCGACCTGGTGCATCGAGTCTCATGGCAAAATACCTAGCGTGGCTCACCTGCTGCTATTGACACCGCGCCTGCGATGGCTCGCCCCCAAATGGTATCAAAAGTGGCCTCGCGTGGGACTTTTACCCGCCTTGGGTTTTGCGTGTCCCTTGAACTGGCACAGCCTACGCAAGCTGAGTCGTCCAGGCGCTGGAGGTGTTGATATTGCACGATGCGCGCAATGTATTGAGAGACTGTTGGACAACTGGTGATGGCGTTGGTGAGTTTGTCGCAGCTAGGCACACAAGACTGATGAGTGGCGGAAGCACGTTGTCTAGGGCTATGTTCACTGTGTGCGGTCGTCTTGCAACGATGGATGAGCACCTTGTTTGGCAGACAGTTCCACCGAAAAATATAAAATATCTAAAATTGCATATCAATCATCATCAAAGCCTTGGGCTAGCCTTTGATGTGCCACAGCTGTGCAAGGGAATCGTGAGCATGATAAGTACGTGCCTTACACACTCCTGCGCAGTGTTGGTGGACCCACCGTCACGCAGCACACCCGTGCGCTTGATGCGCGTTGATTAACCCCAACGAAAGCTACACATCCTTTATTCGTCCGGTTACGATGTAAGCTTGGGTACATGTGGGCCTGAAGCCTGTGCCCTGGCAGCAGAGGAGCACAGAACCGTGATGTTTGCAGTGCAACATGCGGCGGCCCGAGTTGCACTTTTTCTTCAACAAACTGTCTATAAAGCACATCCTGGCGCCTTTCACCATCTGAATGTCCAGGTAGGCGAGAGGCTGGAAAATGAGCAGGCCTTGTGTGTTGCGGTGTTTGGAAAGCTGACACGCCCGCCGCTTCATACTGCAGCGGGATGACGGGCAACGCACCAGAACGCATGCGTGCCATACAAACCACATCAAAGGACGACTTTGAATACCATTAAAACTGGGCTCATCATGATTGCCTTACGTTGCCCACGTCAGTATCGCACACTGGTATATACCAATACAAGTTGGTTAGGTTTGGTCATGACTGATACGCCAAGCCTGCTGTGATGCCCCAGCAGCGGTCTTAAAACAGGCCTATACTGCTGCAGCTGAGACGGTTGGGATTTGCTGCAGTTGCTGACTGCTGACAGCCGTACTCCACTCAGAGTGGCTCCGAGAAGGTGCACAAAGGGCCCTTTGCAACTGACTCCGGCAGGTGCCTGGGGCTTCACAAATGGAGTGCGTGTATGAAGTGAGCGCAAAGACGGGGGAAATGAGCCTGTCCAGCGCGCTGCAACCTGCAAACCCTTGGCGTGCCTGATGCATTCTATGGGATCCACCCCTGCCTCTTCCCGTTCGATCACTTTGATCGGGTGAAGGTAAGATTTCCGTGGGGCCTTCATCAGTGTGTATTAAAGGTATGTAAATATGTGGAGCTGTTCAGTGTACAGATGCGTAAAGGCGTGTGTACGCGCACAAGCGTGTAAGCATGAGCGGCAGCTTCCCGAACTGTGCCTACACCCGCTTAGCACGCAAAGCACCACTGATGTGGTTGTGACCTTGCCAGTGGCACCACATACATGTGCAGGTCTGCTGCCCAGCATTCTGCAAAGGGCCCGTGGCGTGCGATTCACTCCTGAATGCTGCTGAACCTAAACCCTGAACCCTAAACCCTAAACCCTAAGCCCTGCCACTGAGGGACAGACACCCACAACAGCACCCACAACAGCACGTCCTACATTCATGCGTAGGCATGGCTGTCACACTGGCAGGTAGCTGCTGCGTCCCTGCCACGCCCCTGCAGCAGCCTATCTGTCTCTGCAGGTGATGAGGATCAGGGTGCGTTGTCGTTGCAGCGCTGCTGCCTGTCAGCCATGAGTCCTTGATACGCTCAAACGCCGTCCCGAGCAGCCTCATGTACCCATGAACACGAAACCAAGAGCATCAGCACAGCTGACTTGGCGGCTGGAAACGGAAGTGATCCCAGAGCAACGTTTACACGTGAGGGCAAGCAGTCAGGAGAACAACGTACTGCTGAAATCACATATGCCGCACGTCAATATGATTCATTCGTTCCAACGCAACGTTGCATCACCCAAAGCTGCACGCTAGCACACACACGCCTGACACTCATTGAGCGGTGACAGTCTGACACACATGGAACGCAGGAATGGTCATAGGCGCATGCACAGCGTGCATGCACAGCGTGATTCCACCCTGTCCTACCACCTGACTACCTAGTGGGCAACTCATGAACGGACGGCTCAACTGGCCTGCTATGCAATGTGTACGTGTCGCTTGCCTCTACTTTAGCTTTCTACCCTACAACCTAAACCTCGCTATCCTAAACCCGAACCTGCGTGCCTGAACTAACCTGGAATTTTCAACGCGCACGCAGGGGCGCATGCAAGGGCAGACCCAGATAGCATGCAGGTGGAGGCAGAGGCGGAGGCAGCCGCATGTGCTCTCCCTCTCCCCCCCCTCCCCCCCCGCTCTTACCCGCCCGCCCGTCCGTCCAAAAGAAAGCCGATTGTATGTATGACGTATCATACCATTGCTGTCACGACTCATCACGAGCAAGCAGGCTCTACAGGGAGGGAGGGCGTGCAGCGGGTGGTGGCGGCGCATACGCATGGGCGCGCAGCACCCGGCAGGCGCGCATCGTGCAAAGCATAAACTGAGACAGGCGGTGCGGGTTGGTGTTGGTGTGAGGGCGGGGTGTACGGGGGCGCGTGCATGCGGCGAGCGGCCGCGCGCCGGGAGGGGTGTCGTGCATGCGTGTGTTGAAAAGATGTTCCCATCGGGCCATGCAGTGTGATAGATTCCCTCGGGGCCGTGCGCATATGCGCAAGGACGGAGACTGCACCTGATAACGGCGAGCGAGTTACCTGGGTTGTTCTGGCGGCTACCGCAAAACGAGCAATGGTCTGATGACCTTGGAGCGTGGCTGTATTAGGCGCGATTTTTCAACACGCATGTGCGTAGGGTCGCGCCATGACGACAGCAGCCATGCATGGGCACGTAGCGCCCACATCCCCTGTGGCTGATTCTATTAACCTATGACCTGAATGTGCTTACTGCAACGATCGTGTCAACCAATGAATGCGCGTACTGTTGTCTTCAAACGATGCATCGCACGAACGTTGGATGCGCCATCGATTACCGCAACACTAGTCCCACCCGCTTCAACCAACACACCACACCACACTATTTCACATCGCTACTTGATGGACGTGCCGCCGAGGCCCAGCGACAATGCCTCCAGGCTGCCGCCGCCGCCGCCCTTAGCGCTGCCGCTCCTGGACAGCCGGCCGCCGCCGCCACCCGCCCCGGCTGCCGCGGCCGCCGCCGACCGCGCCGCCGGCGGCTGCACCGCGTTGTTGAACCCGCCGTGCCGCGGCGGCAGCCGCGCGGGCAGCGGCGCCGCGTGGTGCGTCGACGGCGGCTGGCTGAAGAATGTTTGCGGGACCTCGTGGTACTGCTGCGACGCCGGATGCGGCTTTGGGGCTGCCACTGCCACGCCGTGGGCAGCGGCTTGCTGCTCTGCCGCGCCGGCGGCGGCGGCCGCCGCTGCGGCCTCGTCTGCTGCGAGCTCCCGCGCATCCGCCTGCAGCTGCGCCTTCATCCTGTCAAGAGTCACCCACATACACACAGACGCGCACACACCTGAGACACCTCGCCGCCCTCAGGTGCAGTTCTCATCATCACGCATGACATAAGCACACCGCACGGCCCCACGGAACGCACATTGCATGGCCCCACGGAACCAAACAACTCTAAACACACCTGAGCACCTTGCATGGCCCCATGGAATCACACCGCATGGGCGCTGTTTCTGACACACCACACACCACCGCCACCACTCCGTATTATCAGGCCAAGCCGTAAGGCCATGGTTGCATGTGATGACCTCTTGCTCTCTGTGTCACCGCACGGATGCCGCCGTGCATCACATCACACGCAAAGCAGGGCGTACCTGGCGAGGCATGCTGTTGGTGCTGCTGGTGGTCAGCGGTGGGAGTGGCATATGTACAGGGCAGGCGAGGCGGTACAGTATTTGTACAATTGCTGCACGCTCAGAAAACAGGAAACAGCACCACCGAAATGCGCTGGCTGACAGGCATGCGCTATTACTGCCCCTACCCCCCCCCCCCCCACACACACACGCACACACACACGCACGCACGCATGCATGCATTCACACAAGTGTGCCCCCATGGCACAGGCGTGTGAGGGGCTTGCCGCTTGCCTGTGCAGCTGGAAGCGCAGCAGGAACTCTCGCTGCTTCATGCTGACCGCCTCGTCATCGAGCGTCGCAAGTGAGTCGCTCATGAGCACCACGCTCTCGCGGTACTTTGGCAATTTGCTAACGGGGCAGCCTCTCAAGTCCAGGGAGGCCAGGGAGGGGCAGGGCTTCAGCAGCTCCTCCACAGCTTCCAAGCTGACGATGGCATTGTTGGCAAGGTCCAATCGGCGCAGGCAGGAGAGGCCAAACAGCTGGTAGAGCGTCTGCGACGACATGCCGCAGCCTATTACGTTGAGGACCTTCAATGAATTTGAAATCGCGGCGACAGACGCTGGCGTGAACTCGAGCCCGAGGCCAGGCGGCAAGCGCTGGTTGGAGATGTGCAACTCCTCCAGCGCCGTGTTTGAGTGCAGCCCAGTCACCAGCTGTATACAATTGTTGTCCAAGTACAGCTTCTGTAAGCATTTCATGTCGTCGAGCCCCGTTATGTGGCTGATGTTGTTGTGCTGAAGGTAGAGCAGGCGCAGATGGCGCAGCATGCCTACATTTTCAATAACAGTGATGCGGTTGTCGTAGAGGTACAAGACCTCGAGCTTCGGCACACAGAAGAGATTCGAGATGCGTGTCAGGCCCGCGCCGTTCAAGTGAAGGTGTGTTTGTTTCGCAAGGTACTTTTCCTCGCCCTCCGGGTTGTGCACGCGACTGGGCCGCTTTGTGTTGCTTTGCCGCTCGACGCTGCGCAGGATCATCTCCCTGGTTGGCTCCTTTCCAGTGTGCCCAGAGTGCCCAGGAGGAACGGGCGAGGAACGTGTCTGCAGCACAAACAGCGCGTCGAATCATCTCTCATACGTCACGTTTCCGTACACCGAAGTCTGTGCGGCCCTGGTACTGGTGTGCACAATTGTCATCCTATGCTTACCTCATCGTAATCTGGCGGGAGCTCATCTGGCAGAGCCTCAAGCACGTCCGTCATGGTCTGTCCCAGCGCGTGTCTAAGGCTAGCGCGTGTTCAGGGGGCGCACCCCTGGCACTGGAGACCTGTCACGAGGGTTTGACAGACCATACGAAACCACTGGTTTGAAAACGTACAAAGTTTGCCTGCGCTGTCCAAGTCAGGTCCAAGTGCTAATAGACGGAGCTCTTCAGAAAGTGTGACGGCCAGCAGCGCAATATTGATGTAGTCAATGGATATGGCGGAGGTGTCGCGATATTGCTTTGGCGATGATATTCTACTGACGTTCTACTAGGGTGCTGACAAGCCCAGTCCTGCAGCCTGCGGCGGGACCATTTTCATCATCAAGCATGTGCTTGCCCTGCATGGCCGATGCAATATCATAACGTACACCAAGGGTATCGCCCTCAGGCTCATCGCCAGAGGCGTGTTGCTGTCCCTCTCCTGTGTGCTCCACTTGCTTTGTGACCCGTGTCAGGATGGCCGCAGGCGTTGACGTGCTGGCGCATCGCTGGGCCACCATTGCAGCCCGCCTGGACCGCCTGGAAGCCTTCTACGCGCTGTCCCTGCGTTATGAGGCCATCACACAACGTCTGTTTCAGCTAGAGCACGCGGTGAGCACGCGCAGGCCTCCCTCGATGGCGAAACGTCATCGAGAATCAAATCGGTGGCGTCCACGGCTTAACGTGGAGGACACTGGCAGCCTAAGTGGGCCTGCACGCAACCCTCATATGCTTTCAGTCGTGAGCAGCTCCATCCGCTGAGACGCTGACCAAGCGCAGACCAAGCGTGTCGATGCGGCCGCTTTGTCATGGCTTTTGGTTGCAGGTGAGCGCTGCGGCTTCCACAAGCGGGTCCTGTGAGCCAAAGCCAGCAGCGCAGGACAAGCCAGAGGCCTCACCGCAGGCCGAGCCAAAGCCCTGCAGCATCCGCGTGACCCCGGAGGCCAGCCCCACGCAGCAGCGCCTGGAGCAGGAGCTGATTGACAAAGGCTTCAGCGAGTGCAGGTACGCGGCACGCTGTTGTGAGCAGCACCGACAACTGGAAGCTGTCCACGGTTGTGCTTGACGTTGTATGGACCGACCTCAGTGTGCTGGCAGCTGGCAGCACCGCTGGAGGTGCCCAGTGCAACCCTTGTCTGGGTGTTCGGCAAGCTGCTGTAATGGGTGCTCTCGGTCTGGAGCCGTGTGTGGGGGGGGGAACAAGCACATGTACAGAGCAGTGGTTCTGTACCTAGCTGTGCAGCTCGCCCACCCAACACGCCGCGCTCCCCCCCACCTGAGGAAATTGGAACGCATGCGCCTGCCAGCAGCATCTCCCATCTTACCCATCTAGCAATCTGTTGTCCTGGTCGTGTGGGGCACCGTAATGACTCATGCTGCTGGTAGATACCGGTACATTCATTTTTGACAGTTTTCAGTCGAGTCCTCATCAGCGCACTGCATTCATGCGTGCATGCAGGTTTGTGCGGGTGCCCGAGGATTACTACGACCAGCCGCTGGAGTACCGCATGGCTTGCCTGCAGGTGCGGTACAGCGGCCTGCGGTACAACAGCCTCCATAGCGGTACTGCAGCCCTGCCTGCTGTCTTGCTGCAGTGCGTGTGCACACGTGCTCACCGGCGCCGCCGCACCGCCCGTATGCTATACGCCATGAACTCTCACCCTTGTACAAGCACTGAAGCACATACCGCACCTCACGCACATACCGCACCTCAAGCACATACCGCACCTCAAGCAAGTCCTCGCACCCTAACCCATGTTCGACCCTGACATGCCCTCCGAATCAACCTAGTCAATGTAGTTAACCTATTCAACCCTGTCAAACCCCTGAATCAACCCGTTAAACCCTCTAGCAAACCCTCTGAATTGCTCTTGCACGTCCCACAGGCGCACTCCATCGACCACCTGTGTAAGAGCATGATCATGGAGAACACGCGCGCACACCCCTCAGTGGGCACCAGCTGGGCCGACCCGCTCAACAGCAAGTACTACGTCGTCATAGTGCAGGCGAGTACAGCCAGAAACGTACTGCACTGTACTGCACTGTACTGCTTTTCCCGAGGCTGGTAGGGTGGCACACGACTGCATTGTGTGCATTCCATTCTTAAGGCAGCGCTCCCTCCCGTGCAGTACGGATCCGCAGGACATGCCATGCACTGTGTGAATCACAGGCATGCATGTTCGACTGCATGCCGGCCGGCTGCACAGTGCTGACCCTCCCCTATGACAGGTTATGTGTTTGGTGTATGGTGATGTGCCCACATTGTCTCATGCGCTGCCTTCCTTATGTGCTGCTCGCTGCCCGTCATCACCGCCAGCGCTGTCCTGTCAGTGTGGACCGCGAGCAGCGGCAACGGACGCAGCGGCTGAACATTGCGCCCCTACGATTCCCCGCTATCCCCCCGCTATCCCCGCCTCCATGCTTGTTGTGTGTCACACGGCTCACACCCATCATGCAACCTCCTGCCGTGCTTACGTTTCATGCACGGAAAATGAAATGCCACAGCGCTCGCCACTCACTCGCTGCCTTGCTGGTCCGGCAAGGACCGTGCTGCGAGCGGGCGTCACCACAAACGCATCAGGGCATCGCCACGGATGCACGCATGCGTGCTTGCAGCTGCTGCTGCCAATGCATTGGATTCGTGCGCCTGCTACTGATGTTACCTGTGTACTGGAATCGGTTTACTGGATTGCAGTACACGGCGCGGCTCAACGCCGAGAAGCTCAAGGCGTTCATCCACGGCCTCAACCAGGGCAGGGTGGCAAAGGGGTACTTCAACATGCGCCTGGCGCCTGAGGAGGTGAGCCGTGTGTCGGGCCGGGCAGCTAGTGCTTAGGGCGCAGATTTGCTTTAGGGCCTGGAAGGCAGACAAAACAAACCAACGACACATTGGTTTGTTGATTTGTTCCCTAGCTGCGGCCCTGCTTGCTCCTCCCACGCTCCTTGCCATCGCATCGGCACCAGCCTTGCCAAGAGCGACGGGCGTGTGCAATTGTGTGCGTGCGTGTACGTGTCAATTGTGTGTGGCTGTGATTGTGTGCGTGTGTTCAAATATTTTGCTTCCCGTTGGGCCATGCAGTATGCTTTCCGTGGGGCCGTGCAGTGTGCTTGTATGTGTGCTTATGCGTGATAGTGTGCGTGTGTGTGTGCATGCGGTCGTGTGCGTGTGTGCGCAGGTGAGCGACGCGCTGAGCGGCTTCACGCACAACGCGGTGACGCCCATCGGCATGAGGGAGGCGGGCATCCCAATCATCCTCAGCCACCGCATCGCCCAACTCGTGCCGGACTTCTTCTTCCTGGGCGCCGGCGAGGTCGACCTCAAGGTGTGAGGGCTGATTAGGGCTGATTAGGGCTGTTTAGGGTTTAGGGTTAGGGCTGTGTAGGGCTTTGTGTTGGGGTTTACGGCGGTTAGGGCTGTGCGTTGTGTAGCCTAAAACGCCCAAAAACCACAGTCTGTGGGCTTGTGAGGGAGGGTGTAGGCACGCGGGCTTGGAGTTTTAGGGCTGTATTGTGGCTGTGGTGGCCAAGGTCGGGGTTCGCGTTGGGACCGTTCCAGCCTGCACGCGCATGTCGGCATGTGGTACCGGTGTGCTCAGCCGCTGCCTGAGCATGAGTGCCTTCGCAACCCCGCGCCATGCACACACAATTGAGGCTGCCAGATCAGCCTAGACACCTCCATCGTCATGAAGGTGCAGTTCCTCTCCTCGCGCGCGCACACGCACGGCACACACCACATCTGGATTTTGAGGTAATGCAGTCTCCGAGCACCTCACACCTGCACCTCAGCCGATTCCTTGCCTTCTGGTCCCCATCTCGGGGGAGCATGGGCCTTTTGGCCGACACGCTCCTAATGTAACATACCCACACCCGTACACACCTGCACCTCAACCTTGATGCGCCCTCACACGCGCTCTGATGCATGTGTGCATCGTACGTGTATCTTACGCGTGTGTGCGCAGGTGGGCGTGAGCGCGTCTGAGTTTGTGGCGGCGTACAAGCCCTTTGTGGTGGACTGCACCTTCTGAGCGGCGGGCAGGCGGGAATGGGGGGCCCGAGGGCGGGCGAGCAGGGCGCCTTCACTTGCAGCTTCACTTGCACCTCCTTCACTTGCGCATTCATATCACTTGCGCCAAACGCCGCCTGCGCAGCCTGTAAAGGGCTACCAAATGTGCCCGCCCGGGAACCACAACAACGACATCCATGCCAGTTGTTGATAACGCACACACGTTACCCGCGCCGCCTGCATGTGCGCCGGTCGCCCTGCTGACTGAATGACTCACCATATGGACTACACAGCCCGCCTGGCCTGGCTGGCTGCCTTGCTGTCTAGGAGGAAGAAGAACCTGTATAGCGGCGGTTTGACGTGCGCTGCATGCGTGCTTGCGCCCAATGTCAATGTGGGCAATAGCTGCCGCCTCGTGAGCCGTCAGACTCCCCCCCCCATGTACTCCTCGCTCGCATCCCTTAGTGCCATCCATCCACCACTGAACATCCATTCCGTCACCCATGCATTGCTTGTACTGCATGCATTGCGTGTACCGCATACCTTGCATTCCCGCCTCCCGTCTACCGCCAGCGCGGCACACACATGCTCTTCAGTGCTTCCCAGGAAGGGAAAGGAGGAGCTCATTCCCCAGCGGACCTCATGAGTCATGGCTTGACGTTCAGGGTGTAATTATGAATGCTGTTCCAAACGCTCACCCTCGCCACTCTGCGCATGCCCGCGTTGTGCTGGTCCCGGCGGCGTGGTGGGGTGCATTCACTGAACGTTTTATGCGAACAAATCACCCCATACACATGCACAATCGAAGCGCTGCAATGCTTGCATACACACATGCACCCTCGGCACTGTACAGAATGATTGCATGCATCCAGGGTTGGCTCGAGGCTGTTGCGTGCCCCACCTGCCTCCACTGCAACCGCAGTAGCCGTGCCGTGCTTCATGTGTGGCTGTGTGCACATGTGGTACCGCGGTACACATAAGTACGTGCTGATGTACTGCACTCAGCCCTTGTGGCCCTCTTGCACACAATGCACATAGCTTGGTGAGCCTCTTCTGCTTGCCTGGTCCCCATCTGGGGGGAGCATGGGCCGTGTGGCCAACACGCTCCTGATGTAACAAAACAATAACACAAATACGTGTGCCACCAGCTTGTGTGCGACCCAACACCGGCCCCGCCGTGCGAGTGGCCAGTACCTGCCCACATCCCTCCCTGCTGCAATCTCCCTCTCTCTCTCTCATGCTCCATACCATAGCATGCGGGTAGCCTGGTACCGCAAGCATGGCCATGTACTGCACAAGTACCGCCAGTGTACTGCAGGCCGGGATGACGCTCCAAGCCACGGCAGTGAGCAAGGGCGAGGGGGTGAACTGGTCCACGGCTCTACGCGCCAGGGGCTCTCTTGATTGCCACCACTGCCACCAATTGCCACTCCTAATGCAGTAATGCGTGTGCAGTGCGAGCGAGCTGTGTGGAGCGGGGTGGCCCTGACGACAATATTACATGGCGGGCGCTTGCAGCGCACCGCACCCACACATGCACACACGTTGCAGCTCTCACGGCGCTGGTAAGCAGCAGCGCTCGGCGCTTTATTTACTGGTACGATGGTTATTGTGAGTTTGTGACGTTAATAACAGCAACAGCGGCGGAGAGTGGGTGAGCAGGGAAATCGCTTGGCAGCAATCCGTTCCAGGCGTGCAGGCCCTGCCAGGCCAGCAAGCAGCAAACGCTCCTGCTGCATGTGGCTGGGAGAAAATGCACAATGTAAACGACGGCAGCAGCAACACCCCCAGCTCCCTTCTGTGTGCGGTGCAGTACGATACGGTTATCCTACTTCTGTCAATTGCGCAGTGAGCAACGGTGTGAGTGTGAGCGTTTGTTGGTGGTGTGCATTGAATTGATGAATAACCACACGTACATGCAGCGGGGGCAACGACGAGGCCTGATGAGAGCGGCCAGCCCCCCACAGGCACACGGAATGTCATACGATAAGCAGCGGCGCAGGAGCGGAGGCGGGGCTGTAAAACCGACACCCATACGCACATACGGTACACGCAGTCACACTCAGGCGCAGGCCACGCATACCGGAGATACCACAGCAGCGGGGGGAGGCGGTGGCATCCAAACCCCTGTGGGGGAGTATGTGCGAGGGAGCTCGGAGTCCCCCGACACACATACGCCGGATATTGGTGTTTGCGATACCGTCTGTACTGCCTGTACTGCATGCAAGTACGGGTGTGGGGGACACGAGCGCCGTCTCACACACACATGCTCCGCTCAAGACCGCCACAGCAAGCCGTTTCAAATGCAGTGATCGTGGTGCAGCAATGGAGTCAGCAGCCACACCCCTCATCACAACCCTCATCACAACCCGACCCAACCCGACAACGCCACACCCTCAGGTGCGATGCGGTTACCCTTGCGCGGCAAATGCTAATACAATATGTCGCCATGTGGCCATGTGAACAAGCGTCAGGTGGGGAGGATGGCCAACCGCTCGTTGAATTGCATTGCGGAGAACCAGCATACGGCAGCGTGAGCCGCGTTATCTCTCTGATGGTAGTCGACGGACGGCAATGCCTTACGTGCCGACCGTCCGTTGGCAGATCGCTTCATGCATGAACGCTGGCCGCCTGCCTGACCTCTCTGGCAGCATTCGCCTCGAGAGGTCCTGGCATATTGGCATTTAGCATCCATGCATGCGGGCGTGAACGCGCATGCATACGGGCGGTCAGCGTCCATGCCTGCATGTGGGCGCCAGTGAAACGGAAGCCCAACGAAACCAAATAAGGTACCGGTAGCCAGCAGGTCAGGAGGCTCGTGTGTTGGCAGGACTCATCACCGCGATCGGCGTCAACACGTTTTCACGAAGCGCGATGCAGCGCCCATACGATACCAGGCAACGCCAAGTGAAGGGCACGATACAGTACAGACAAACGGGCGGCAGGAAATCGACAAAACGACGCACCGAGCAAAACTTTCACGCGCCTCTGCAAACGCACGGCGTCTACCGGATCAACAACGACGTTTCATGGCCTGGCAAGTATTGACGGGACCTACCGATGTATTGCTGTGCGTTCAAATTTCAAACAGCTCCTCTTGTGCCGTGTGCAAAGGATATGGCACGGATGCGCGTCCCTCAAACCCCTCGAAAACACACCTCGCCCTGTGCTGTTCAAGGGCGATGCAACCCGGGGCATTCCAACACGGTGCCCTCATACGCCTCATCTCTCGCAACAGCAACGGTGGGTTAAAACTTATGACGGTGAATTCAAACGTGCCAGGGACAGGCATGCTCAGAGATTGACGGTCGCATACGAAAATGTGCTGGTTGGCCGAAAGGCCACCATGACGACCGACCCCAAACGATAAGATGCAGTACAGGTGAGGGAAAGCTGCAAGCAACAGACACCGCAGAACTATGGTACCGCACGTGATGTGATGACGCACAGTGCGGTGCGCTTGAAGTGAATCACACCTTCGACACGTTGCGGTAAATCTCTACGGTGTGGTGTCTCGGACGGTGTGGTGTGCAAAAGCCAGAAGGTGTGCCGAATGCTCGGGAACCAATCCAATGGGGAACGCTAGTGGACGGCGGCCACCACACCACCCCGCAAAATCACAACCAAGCCAAGCGTGTACACACACGAGGGTGAAGTGCTACCACAGGCAAGGGGGGTGAAGCGCTACCCACAGGGGAGGGAGGGGCAGGCAGCACAGCCGGAGGGACGCCCCCGCACCACACCACGTGAGAAAAGGGAGAGGCCGTCAGCGCTGTGCCACAGCTCGTGTGTCGCAACCATCCGGCGGTGTGCACAGCGCGCTGCACACCGCCACAACATTGGTCAGGCACAGGCGCAGCTTGCTTACCCAACCACAGCACATCGCTACCGTAATGAGTACACCACTGGTACAAGGAAAGGCAGGGGGGAGGGAGTTTATGGGGAAGAGGGGGGGGGG
>BDDA01000296.1:101348-127589 GCA_001662385.1 Chlamydomonas asymmetrica | reverse complement strand
CACACACACACACACACACACACACACACACACACACACCTGCAGGTAGCATTGTTTGCAGATCACAGCCATGCACAGGCTGCTGGGCCAGCCAGGCATCATGCAAGCACTGTTCATGACGGGACGCGGCAAGAACCACGCCATCTATGCATGCACGCATGCAGCGCTGCTCAGCCCGACAAGCACGTCTCCTCATCTGCTAGCCTGGTCCCATCTTGGGGGAGCATGGGCCGTTTGGCCCACACACTCCTGATGTAACAATGCAGCACACCACCACATTGCTCACTCACTTCCTGAACAGCATCACGTACAGGCACACCCCGATGCTCCACATGTCCGCGGCCTCCCCGCTGTACTCGTACTGCTCAGCGGGGGTGTCGTCCATCACGGCGGCGGCAAGCACCTCTGCAGTACACGGTACGCATGGGCGCATGGGCATGTGGCGCACTGCATCATCCAGCACTCCCACAGGGGACCCGGGCGCGACCCCAGCCTTGATTGAGGGGCGGGAAGCGAGCGCATGGGGCCCACCAAGGCATCCACAGTGACGCAGACCAGCCTCGCTAGCATGCCTTGTTGCTGATTTGAGTAAACTTCAAAAACATCTTACGGCACTTCAATCAAGGAACGGCTTGCTTCCATCTGTTCATGCGTGCCAATGCATGGCGCGCTGGTGCCGGCTCATGCCTCTGCACCATGCGCACGAGGCATTATGTGCATGGGGCGTTTGCGCTTAGCAGGATGTCAGCAATGAGAGAATGGGTGTGGCGCTTGCGCGGCAGCTGGAGCTAGCAAAATCAGTGCCGCACCCACCACCTCAACTGTGACGAGATATGCCCCTATGGGGATTGCGCGGCGTGGTAACGAGGCATGTGACCATACGAGGCGGCACTTGGCCGTTCGAGGTGAAGGGCTGCTCAGTGCTCACCTGGCGCCATGTAGGCCTGTGTGCCCACACATGTCTTGACCAGGGAGCAGGTGTCGGTCCGCTTGCAGTACCCAAAGTCTGCATATGCGCACACCCGGGGGCAAAAGACGAGGCGTGACTTGCGCCGCCACATGCAGCATGATGGGGAGCGACGCACGTGCTACCCTGCTGGCGCAATGGGTGTAGCGCTCGAGCAAGAGCTTGGCATGTGCACCTGGCTGTAAGCTGCAGATGGCGTTGTGGCGGCATCCGGCGTGCAGGTGCGTGTACTCGTGACAGGTGTTGGACACGCATGAGGGTCTTGGTACAAGCATGCACATGCATGCGACATACATTCCATGCCTTATAATGTTGCCGCAAATTCATTGTGCGCATGCACACCCTTGCAGAGCTGCGGGATAGCGGGACATGACTTGCAAGTGGGATTTCCCCTCCCAACTGGCCAGCGCGGTTCCCCCAACACGTCCCCCCCGGCCGTGCAATGGCCTCCCATCCTCTGTGTTGCACGCAACAGACTCGCACGCTGGACCAAGAAGTCCATCAGGTGGCTGGCTTTCGCAAGCTGCAAAGCCCTGTCCCGTTTCCCCGTCTGAGTGGCATAATCCTGGTATCAACCCTATGGTGGCGAGCTATGAGTCCCGTACACAACCAGCTCCCAGCCTCACTCACCTGCAATTTTGAGAACGTAGTCGTACACTGAGCCATTACCACGGGCGCCCCTGGTGCTGGACAGGAGCATATTGGCCTGCGTCGACGAGTATGACACGCACAGCAGTTGCCGGCATAACCCTGGCAAGTGAGGCACTTGGTGCGTGGCCCCTGGTTCTGCAGGCGAGCTGAGCAAGGTTCCACCAGGCTATCCCGGCTGTACATGGCCGGGAATGTCCTTGCCGTGCCCAATCTCACATCCAGTTTCAGACTTCCAGACTTCTCACCAGCTTTACATCGCGGTTGGCAACACCCTTTCTGTGGGCGTGGTCCAGGCCTGCCACGACCTGCTTGAGAAAGTGCCTGGCCTCGTCCTCGCTGAGGCCCCTGTGCGTTTGCAAATACCTACGGTCCAGAAACGCCGCCACGTCGCCACCGTCCGCGTATTCAAGCACCAGATAGAAGTTGTCCTGAGAGAAACATCAGGACATGGTGTTGGTTTAGAGTTCAGTGTAGCCAGGCACCGTGCCTCGTGGTTCTACCGATGCGCACCGACACTCAAGTGTAACAGGTCAGCGCTGAAGTGTCCTGGACGTGCAGCCAGCACTGCACTGGTGTCCGGAGGTAGGTTATCCCTCACCTTGCTTTGTGTTAGGCCAACGTGGTACAACCGAAGGATGTTTGGATGGTGAAGTTGCCTACGTGTGACGCAAGTTGCCCCAACGCAGGAACACATTCAGGAAAGGCAACAGCAACAACAACCAGCACGTCTGCTTCAGGGTTGAAAACTACAGCGCAGCATACCGTTGGTTGATAGCCTCGAACCGCAGGTACTTGAAGTCAGGCACCTTCTGCGTCTGGATGAACTTAATAGCGCAAACCAACTGCTCGCTCGCTGGAGAGTGCCTCCAGAGATACTTGCACACTGTGCCGAACTGCCCAGACCCTAGCCGGCAAACGTATTCAAAGCCTGGCTCGCGTAGGAGGTCCGACTGCTGCATCATGCAGCGCCACGCTGAGCGGGAGGAGGGTGCGGTTTCTCAAAGGCCCCCTCGAGGACAAAAGTTTGGTCAGGACCGCACTTATAAGAACATTGATGCAGACGCGTAAATCGGTAACAAGTTTGCCCTGATCACCCTGGGCACCTGGACTGGCCGCACGGTTGTCAAGGCTAGGCATGTAGAATGGGTGGGCAGTCATCGGATGGTCCCGTAGCAATAATCAGAATGTCATGCAGCATCTTTGCTCCTAGAGCTGAGCAGCCTTTCTTCACCATGCCGCACATTCGGCACGTTGGCAGCTGCCGGTACGCACAGCAGCACATCACCGTTCTTACAAGCTGTGGCAGGTGTATCTGACAGGGTGTATTACGGGGCGATGACGGGGCGCAAAACACACGAATGGGCTGCTGTGGTACACATGCATGGTGACGACGCATGCGCATCGATTCTCATAGAAGTTGTGTGAATGTCGGCTTCATGCAAGCGCGGCAGGTATACGGGGCAGTGCGTCCCCACGTGCATTCCGTACACACAGCAGGCTTCTCAAGAGCTGCCGACAGCATGAGCGTGCAGCACCAGCATGTCACAACCATTCTGCATCGCTGGCAAGGATGACCCCCTCCACATCGGCCCCCTCTCCACCACCAATCGCATCATGCAAGGTTGTTTGCATGGAGGGCCCCCCGGAGGCTCCCCCAGCACCCTCTGCCGCATCATGCACGGACTGCGTGTGCATATGAGGGGTAGCACCACCTTGGCTCAGCAGGTGACGCACAACGCCTTGCCAATAGCCAGGCAAGGCTTGCGCATGGCTGGCACCAGCAGTGTCAGCGGCGCTGGCCGTGCCATCTTCATCCAGATGCTGCCGGTGTTCCTGATCCTGATCTTCAATTCCATGGTGCATCGAAGGGGAGTATGGAAAGGATGAGGAGGAGGAAGAGGAGGCAGCAGGACCTGCCAAGAGGTTGCGTCTGAGCCGGCCTTTCCCGTGCATACGCGCTTGATGCTGCGTGTCGCTCTCCCAGGTCGCGTTGCCCGAGTCAAAGTGCAGGGCCCAGTAGTTCTGGGCACGGCGGTGCAGCGACTGGATGGTGTAGTGGTACGCGCTGCCATTGTACTGCCTGCAGGGGTAAAGGGGGTCCAGATTCGCGGGTTGGGGTTCCAGGTTGCAGGCAGAGGGACCAGGGCAGGATTGTTTTGCAGGCAGCTTACACATGCAATCGTTTCAGGCAGTGGGCAGGGTAGCAGGCCATCGTAAGACTCCACAAACTTGTCAATTCAGAAATGGTGGCTGCACAAATCAACACAAGCACACCAACACCAAGCCGCGCCGTCCGCACAAATGCGTGCCTGCGCGCGCCTGCAACACACATGCCGCATACACACGCGGGTGCACAGATGGTGATACAGCACTGTGATAGAGACAGCGCTGCCACTCACTGCTCCCAGATGAATGCCTTGTAGTGCTTGGCCATGCCCAGCCTCAATCCTGCCAGGTCAGCGTCGTTAAAGCTCCTCAGAATCTCCAGCAGGCGCGGTACGGCCGCCAGCGGTACACGCACACTGAACTCATCGTACGGCAGCAGCTCCTCGTACGGCTGATACACATGGTCCTGCATGCATGCAGTACATGCAGTACAAAAGGTGTGCGGTACGGTCAAGCATTCACCCACCACCATGCATGCCTGGCGGCACGTGCGAGAGACCGAACTGTGCGGTACCATCAGTACATGTATACTGCCTTGCGCTGCGCACAATGCTCTATACTGCACTTGTACTCGCTCGCCAGTTACCCCAAGCCAGCACGATAGCTACTATGTATTCCATGGGGTGCAAGGTCACCTCAAGGTGGAAGTCCTGCCCCCGAATGATGCATAGAGAGCTCCTGCTTTGGCAGCCGCATGCAAACTAGGCTCACAGGAGCCGGACCGAAAGCCCAGGTGCAAGCGCAGCCCAGGATACCGCCTGCGCTGAGCCCCGCAACAGCATCACCGTCGTGTTGCTTGCATGCCCATCAACACCACCGGTGCTGTGCATGATGCTCGGCGCATTGGCGGACCATGCAGATCCGCACCTGGATGATGACCGGGATGCAGCCCATCTGCATCGCCTGCACCAGGCGCGAGCCCCAGCCGTACCCGTACGGCGCGATGCAGAACTTGGATGTCATGATCAGCTGCCTGCGGGGTCAATTTCACAATTCAAACGCATCAACCGCTTATCAGAGGGCTGGACTAGATCCACCTGCTCCTGCGTGGCCATTGGTTGTGACGCTTGCCGTCTCCCACATTTCCACATGCGAAAAAGCTTCACGGCCCATGGCAGCAAAGGTAGCTAGTCTCACAGACTTAACCTAGCAACGCACACGCGAACAAGGCCACTTCGTAACCGAAAGCTGGGTTGCCAAACTGGCATGTTTGCGTTGCTCAGTTGCCTGTGTGAGTTGGCAACTTGTGGGACTGGGCCTCGCGCACTGATGAAGTCATTGCACAGGGCGAGTGTGCATACAAGGACTGCAATACATAACTGCAGATATTCATAATGCATGCATCATGCCTGCCGCATGACAGCACCCGCTCACCCGTAGTCTGGCGTCTGGCCCTCTATGAAGCGTACGTCTGGGGCTCTGTTGCGCTTTAGCAGGACGTACACAGCCTGCTCGGCACACGCAACACATGCCCCACGGCACGCACATCGCATGGCCCCACGGAAAGTAAGTTAAATTGAACGCACCATCACATGTGCACGCATGGCAAGCAGCGGTGCCAAGAAGTGTCAGGCAGTGCCGTGCCTCCACTGCACCTGCTGGTGGACCTGCGGTGTACTGTGTGCCATCAGGATCCTCAGATCCACCAGCAGGCGTAATGGAGGCACGGCAGGGGCAACGCATAATACAAGATACAGAGAAGCGCTACATCGCGTCGTCCTTCACCGCGTTGTGTGCGCGTGTGGACAAGCTGCGCCTCCCCCAACATAGCCCAGGGACATGGCCCACGGCGCAGCAGAAAGTTGAAAGGATTGAGCATGTGGTGGATGTTGTGCCGCTGATCGGGTACCCCCGGTTCAGTCGCATACGGTTGATGCAGGGCCTCCCGTTGGAGTTGGAGCTTACAGCTTTTCCTCATGTACCCTGCACGCACCCGCACTGGTGTGCGCATGCGCTTCATGCAGATGCCCCATTTTGGCCTTGCACGTAAGCGCCTTGCCCCCCCCGCCCCCCACCCAGGATGTTTTCCTCGTAACCATTCCCGTTTACGCACCCACACCACACGGGCACCCAGCCCCACACTCGGTTCCGGGTGGCATGATCAATGCCCGCCGCACCTGGCGTGCCCCCCCGCTGTAGCGTAGCTCGTCCAGCTGGACTCCTCCGGCGAAGAAGAACAGCAGCGTGCGCTTAGGGTCGTAGCCCTTGTTGGCCACAATGCCCTGAGGTAAGGCGCCACATGAGTGGGGGTGAACAGCATGGTTGCGTCAACATAGCTGTACATTGGGTGCACATAGCTGTACATTGGGTGCAACACACATACACATGCGCCAAGGCAGGCTTGATCGGTGAGTTTGATCGGTGAGTTTGACAGGCATCCGACCCTCCCTGGCGCTCCCTTGTGCTCATGCATGCATTTCGGCAGCATGCGCCCGCCACCATCATACCGATAGGACCTCGCTATGAGGCAGTGGCTGGGTTGTTCAGGGGAGACACATAGGAGCAGCCGGCTGTTGCGCGGTCCAACACGTGTGTTAACGTGGGGACTGGAGAGACACACTTGGGCTGCTCTGGGACTGTGGGAGTCGCTTCGGCTCTTTGCGGCCTCTCACCTCGTAATACTCTTGGGCGTTGCGCGGCTCCAGGTTCTTGGCGTTGAGCGGCGCGACCACCACATCGCGGTTGAACTGCATCCAGCAAGGCAAAGCGCCCGCACCATATCCTACTCAATTGTATGAATGCTGTGTCTGCGGCACCGCGTTGTACATTAAGACGGCATTCCTGGCATGCAGGCAGCGGCTGCACCAGTGCGCAGGAGCAGCACGTCATGAAGCATGCAGCATGCAGCGCTGGCCTCACATGCCGTGAGGGCATGCACACGCCCCCACCGGCACACGGTACGCATACAGCAACGATGTGGCCTTGCTTACGCTGTCTTGCACGGTGCCGTGTTTCAAAGTCTGCGTGTACCTTCATAAACACCTTCCGAGTGAGGTATGCCTCACCTGTATGCAGCCATACTCCTTGTTGAGGTTAGGGTCCTTCCACGCTAAGTGCAGGTTCTTGCGCTGCATGCCAAAGTGCACCACCTGCATGCAGGCAGCACAGGCAGCATGGACCCTGCGTGCCCAGCTCCATCACGTTATCACTGCAGCATGCGGTTGGCCGCCTCCCAGCAGGTACTGCAGGGACCACCACAGAGCACAAAGCTTTTCCTACGGTAGCATACATATCGGTGGGGGCGATGTCTGCAGGCTGGCGTCACAACCACCGTTTCAATCTTGTCGACCTCCGCAGGGTCCCAAACCAAATGACGATTTGGGCACATGCAAATCCCCACTTTCTGTGTCCTGCCATGAAGCTGAGCAGGTGTACCGCAAGTCCTTCAGCCTATGTGGCCCCTCACCTTGATGCCTGTCACTTGGATCCACCGCGGCACCTCACATGTGCTCCTGTCGCCCGCCATAAAGAAGAAGTGGTCTCGCCCGCCTGGCCAGCCAGCCACACACACACGCACACAAAACACACATGCACAAAACGTCGGGGGGGGGATCCACGCCCGCACAACCCTGCTGCCAGTGGACTTCCACGAGTTGCAAGGCAGCCAAATGGCCAAGGATTACCGTCGCGTTTTGCTACCGTATACCCAGCTAAATGCGGGCTTTGCATGATGACGTCCTGGGGTCAGCAATCAAGACCAGGCTCCGTGATCCGAGCTGTGGCCTGTATGCTCGGTCTGCATGGTGCCTCTCAGACGGCCACTTTGTGGCATGTGTGCTTGGATCATGTGCTTTGAGTATGAGTGGCATGCATGTGTGCGAGCTGGGTGTTTGTAAGAGTGGCGTGTGCATGCAGGGCCAGTGGGCCACAGGGCGGACACACACACTACGTACCTGTCCTGTTCCAGAAGGGGAAGTGGGTGCGGATGTGATTGAAGACTGTCTCCACATGGCCCACCGGGTTGCGCACGTTGCCTGCGGGCAGAGCATCCATGCGGGGAACATAAAGCTGATCATCATGACACCCTGGAGGCTCACAGCAGATCGCCATCAATCCATATGCGAGTACGACTCATTCCTCGGATCATTACATCTCAAGCGTCACTCCACGCCCTGTTACACACCCAGTGCACTCCCGTCATGCTCCAGCACAATCTGCATAATGATGTCGCCCAGTGCCCCCTCACAGCCCTACCACCCCTCGCCTGTACCCGGCCCAATCGCCCTACAACCGCTTTGATGCACAACAGGATGACAATGTTGTGCGCTCTCCCCATCGTTGGAATACCAATACAGCATGCATGAGATGCCACGGTCGGTAGTTGTGCGCCCTGTGCGTGAACATGCGCCCACGCCGACGGGCGGTCCTACCGCCACCCACCAACTCACCCACGTAGAAGTACAGGAGCATAGGGATGTAGAAGAGCGTGGCCTCATGCGGATTCTCAGTGCGGACCTCGTTGTCTTGCAGGAACCACCTGATGAAGTGCTCGTACGACACGTAGCTGCGGTGCATCCGTTCATTCGGGGAACATCAATGAAACAGCGCATGAATGAGCCATGCGTCTCACACTTCAGGAGGGCCAAGCATTTCCCCGGGTGGCTCCCTCTCACCACAATTTCTGCTCCGCACTCGACGAGCGAGGGACACAGTGACAAACGTATGCTCCAGGGTGACATGTGCATGCGCCAGGGGGGTAGTGCCCAAGCCAGTAGCCGGCACAACCGGTGCCTTGCTCACACACACACACAGCATTACACCACAAACGTATGCACACTGCATGCCCCATGGGAATCACACTGCATGGCCCCGTGGGCGCTCTTCCTGAGACACAGCACTCACATGTTGTCACGGCCGAAACCGCCATCCCCAAACTCGTACGGGAATGAGACGGTCCAGGGGAGCTCATACATGTAGATGCGCAGGCGGGAGCGGTTGGGCACGGGCGGGATGTCGGCCCGCTTGGGTTGGTATGCTTTGGATCGGTGGCAGCCCCAACCGAAGTAGCCGGGTTCACAATGGCAGAAGCCTGCGCGACACTTGCCTCGACCCCTGCATTCCCAGACACCCAGAGCGTTTAGGTTCACTTCGTGACGTATTTACTAAAACTTACTGTTAAGCTTGGCGGTGCGGATGACATCCAACTCTGGATGAGGACCGACAAATGATAACGCTTGCAGAGGCAAGCCAAGAAACAACAACAATAACACACCAAGCTGGCACCAGCATTCAAGCGGTGAGGCAGGTTGAAGAGAGGAGCATGGCGGTACCGTGCATGTCCATGAGGTGTGTTATACAGGGCTATGCAGGGCACAGGGTGTGGGCTATGCAGCGGCAGCACGCAGTTTGGATACCCGGCATTGTCAAGGGTGCAAACATGCACATGCACGTTTTTTCCCTATGATCCATGTGCACCTGGAAAAAACGTGGTCAACATGTAGCAACCGATCAGCCAGCGATGCGGGAGAGGGGGGGGGATGCTGCGGCAATATCGCATAAGCAACCACCACCACCAGCTGCTGCTGATGCAACGTGACCCACAGGGACGCGCTTGCACGTACACAGCCTCAGCGAGTGCAGTCCCTCCTCTCACCCGCAGGTCGGTGCGAACCAGCACGCCTCCTGGGGGTCCGCCTCACCGCAGTTCTGACCCCGCCAGCCCTGCATGCATCGCGCGCGGCATCCATGCACCATCAGTCCATGTACCAACAACACCAGCCGAAAGCCATGCTGCTGCACGCGTCAACACAATGCTGGCATCAGCACCCAGATCCCAGCCAACTGCTGCAGGGGCAAGGGCATTGTCGCCGACGCAACAGCAGCAGCAGCAGCAGCAGCAGTGCGAAGCAGTGGTTTGCATGCATCGGCGCACACCTTGCGGCAGAGGCATTCAGGCGAGGCGCCTGGGTTGTTCCAGCGCTTGCACACGCCGTTGCCGGAACAGGAGTCTGGGCAGTTGTGCGGCTGAAGCGCTGCGGAGTCCCCATTCACGCCGCCACACTTGAACTGCTTGTCGCGGGGGATGCGGTAGTTCTCATCGGGCTCGCCTGAGCAGTAAGGCACATGCAAACACACACATGAACATCGGGGTGGTACTCGAGATGGTGCTTGATCCACTGACGTAGCAGGACGTGAAAACTGCAATGATCGGTGAAGCACAATGCAGTATGGCGTTGCAGCGCGGAGAATGTGCACCCCGCCAGATTGCCCTTTGTCCAACCATTCGGGCCCCTGCCACATCATGTTGATAAGCAAGTGCGCAGTGGTGATGCAGTCAACACAAGCTGGTGTGGCACGCAAGCGCATAGCCCATAGCACTCAGGCGTCAATCTGCATGTCCGCGCGTCTGATTGTGAGGTAATGAACACGGCACGTCATCACATCATAAATGAAACCACCTCTGGTAGCTTCTGTCAGGCAGGCACCTACCGTACATGTCCTTAAACCCGCGGTACCACTGTATGTTCTGATCGGTCTCCTGCGGCAGTACAGACACCTGTATGTGCAGCACACCCAGCATGCACAACGCAGGCAGTCGCAGCGTGAGATGCATGTGAGTCACGATAAGGCTCAATCTGCCTGCTGTGGAAACAAGGCAGTATTAAATGGCGCGCTTGCATCCACTTCGGCATGGGCGAGCAAGAGAATGCTCTGTGCAAGCAGTGCAAGCATTTCGCATTGAAAGATGTGAGCATGCTGCACTGGAGACCTTGCAAGCCGGTCATACGCTGCACCACCAATCGGTCAATACGAGCTGCCGTAGCCGCCGAGCATGCATGCTGTGAATACGAGGGCCTGCCGCTTGTAGCCATGCCTGTAGGCCACCGTCAAGGCTGGCATACAGCGCCCCATTACACAATTCGGTGACAACTGCGTACTGGGGAAGCTGTCGGCCAGCCTTGAGCGTAGCCTACAGCCATGGCCGCAAGCGACAGGTCTTCGTATCCACAGCATGCAAGGGCCAGAATCCAACGAGCAGCGCCCTGTCATATTCTGGTGGCGTGATGGCGATCATGCATGGGTGTAGCCAGGCCAAGCCGCTCTCCAAAACAGTAAAAAGCACTTGGTTGGCTGAATGCACATGAGTGTACATCATCCGTGTTCATCGTCGTCACCTGTTCCTCCTGCGTCATGTTGGTGTAGTAGTAGCATGTGATGGCGCCCGGCATGAACTGGCCGATCTCGTGGTCGCATCCTGCATGGTCCATCCCCTTCCTGAACGGTACAACCAATCAAGAGCAGTACAGCAGCCATGCAGCAGCAGACCAGCGCATGCAGTGGGTGAGGTGGATGATGTGGGTCACAGGATTAGCGGCCTTGCAAGCCTGCCATGGGATGTGGGTCCCGCAGTGGCAATGTGGTCGCCAAAGCAGTCCACGCCAGTCACGGGCCTGATGCATGTGGCTCAGCATACAGTGGAGAGGACCATTTGTTACCACACGGCATGTGTGGCATGTGTGCTGGGGGAGCGGGCTAAGGACCACGTCCCAGCAGTATGTTCAAAGAACGCGGGGGCACAAATATGCGCATGCGAGGCCCAGTGCATGTCCAATGCCGATATACGCATGCTGAGCTGCGCACGATGTATGGGCAGAGTCAGGACTGCTTGCACTATGCGCACTAAGTGTGGGGGCGTGGGTGTGCCTATTGCTCAGCGGCGTCAGTTGGTCAACAGCACATGTGCGCGCACAAGGGCGTGTGACAAGGCTTCAGCTCCGGTTGAAGTGCACGTATAAACAGACGCACTTCCTACGAGCAGGCTGCATATGCAATACCATCCCACTGTGGGAAGGTATAACAGGGTGACCACACAGCTGGTCCAGCACGCCGTTTGCGCACAGTCAAGACCGCGCGGCCGGCTGCAACCGAGTGCTTTGCCCAGTGAGAGCGGCGCACAGCTTGTCAAGCTGCTGGAAGATGTACCTGCAGTAGAGCCTGCGGCAGGCCTTGTAGCACTCGCAGTTCTTTGGGAAGTAGAGCCCGCATCCCCCAGGGTCCTCGGGTCGAAATTTGCAAGGCTTCATGTAGTCGATCTCGCATGCTCGGCCTGGCACAAGCAAACAAGTGTATTGCTCCATGTTGTAAACTGCTATACTTGCCCAGCACTTGCTGTTTAACATCAGCAGGAGCCGGGCAGGCCGTGGGTGGCACTCGGGCACAACTGAAACCAGCGCTCGCTGGTGATATTAGAAGTGAACAGGGCACTCTGTTAACAGCTGACAGTCTCATTCCCAGTTTCTTCTTGTACGTACCTGTGAAGCCCCAGGGGCACTCGCAGCGGCCCTCCTCCACATTGCAATTTCCAATCCGCCCACAGCCTGGTGGACACTCCTTCTTTAGTGGTAAATATATTGAGGTCCCCTCATTCACAGACGGCGCTTGTGAGAGAATGCCGAAGGTTGCACCCAACAACAGCAGTAGGCGTAGGAGCCACGACATCTGTCAACCTGCACGTCGCGTTGTCCGTTTCTTGCCGAAAAGCTTAACCAGGTGCGGTTACCCGGATACCCATATTGGTTGGTCAGGATACTCAGCCTGCGTTGTGTTTTGCTGGTGTGTGGCACCCAGCGTGCCGCACTAGGGCCGTGCGCACAGCTAGGCAATACGAAACCGGCATTTACTCTCCATCGAGGCAATGGCAGCGGCTGCCCAAGCAAAGGCTAGCAATTGTTCAAAGTCGTTTGACCTACACATCAGCATATGAGCAGTACCGGTAATCTGCAGTTCTGTATACCAGCACGGGGATGGCATTGTTCGTGTGCACGTCAGCATTATGATTTGCCGGCACGGCCTCGCTTATGCATGCACTACATACGGGAGCATTGGTTTGGGCTTGCTTCTCAGTGTCACATTCAGCCTTGCCACCTATCCAATGCTACACGGCCTCGCTTGACTGGCATGCAGGGCGACGGCGGTGCAGCTCCTGCCTGAATGGTGAGACGTAATAGGAAAGACGACTGTCCCTCCAGCCAGGCATGCAACACGGCATCGTCCATTGTCTGTATTGCACGGTGCCAGGCAGGGGAAGCAGGTTAGTGAATGTACGATGCGTGAAGCGAATGTGCCATGTAGACTGCTGCGAGAATTCATGCGGCAATAGGCTAGGTTATGCCAGGCTGTGCTGCATCTGCAGGACATGCAAGTCACACCTGGTCAGCAAGTGAGCACGTATCCTGCCTGTTGGAGGCCGCTCGTTCGCAGACATGCCCTGTTGCTAAACTGCACGCACCCCGCTCTGGCGTTCACTGTTTCGCTGCGCACTGAGCGATGTGTGGCGCGGGCCATGATTCACAATCACCGGTGTGATGCTGTAAATTGTCAGTGTACGACCCAACTGCACAACACACTGGTACCAAGCGCTGCAGCCATGCACCCGGGGTCGGCCTCAAGCCTCGCTAGCTATTGCCGCCGCTTGCTGTTGCTGCTAGTACACTGTCAGGTTACAGCGCATTGCTGCAGTGCGCGGCCGTGGACCACGATACAGCAGATCAGGCATAGGGCAAGGTGCCCTGCATGCATGTGAGACCGTGATGCCCAGCAGAGTACGTCCGGCGCAATGGTCATGCACAAGAGCTGTGCCCCGTCAGAGAGTGTGCGCACCAGATTTGGTCGGGCGTGGCCGCAGGCAGAGGCTACCTGGCAGTGTTCACTACAAGTACTGCCGTCGAGCGCCCGCTCCAGGCCCTCAGCGCCTATCCATAGCGCAAGCGCATTTGCAGTTTCGGCAATCAGGAGGTGGGCGGATGCCCAGCTAGTAACCATATATTAGGGCAGGTAAGCTACCACCGTCAGGTGCAGAGCGGTCTGCCCCACCTCAACCGCGTTCAAACATAGCAACGTCATGCATTGAAAAACATGCGTGGAGCGTTGCACGCCGGCACCTTCACAGACCGGTCGTAGCTTCGTATCCTCTCCACAACCAAACAGCCTTTTCTACAGTATTCCATAGCCCTGAATTCCTTTGAAATCACGATGGACTAGCTCCAGGCAGGCGTTTTGCCTGGCCCAGTACAATGAGGGGTACGCCTCATCCCGCCCCTGCGCTCAGCCCCTCGCACAGCCGGGAGCTGCAAGACAGCCCAACAGCTGTATTGCGCATCGCACCGGTGGCTGCACCCTCACATGTGCAGCGCTGCCGCAACTACAACGTCCTTGCTGGCCCTAGGTAAATAATGACAATAAGTGAATGCACCAGTGAATGCACTGATTCCCTGGTATCAGTCGTCGTTGGTCTCGGCTGCCATGCCCTCCTCTTCAGCCTTCAGCAGCGCCCCCAGCGGGTCCAACAAGCTGGGCAACCAGGGCAGGTCCTACAGGCGGGGGTGAGTGTAAGGCAGGGCAGGCAGTACAAGCGGTGGTGAAGGAGGGGGAGGGGGAGGGGCAGCAGCAATCAGCAAGCGGTGCAGAGGTTGGGCTGGAGGACCGCATCTAGAGCCACAGCGAAAATGAAAGCATCCAAGCTGAAATGACAACACCCAGGACAACACCTAAGTGTGAGAGCGAGCATCACCAGCATTTGAGCTCGCATTCCTGCATGTTAAGGATTGTAACTGCCTGTGTCGCTTGACGGCAGCGGCCAGGAGCATTGCAAAGTGTACTTATCACGTGAGCAGGTACTGTGTGTACTGACGCCAGTATGTTGCTTAGCTGTGCTGCTGTGGGCAGTCGGCCAGTAGAGATCTCACTCACCTTGAGGTTGATGGTCATGAAGTCCATGGCCACCGCCACGCTGGGGTGCGCGCTGTGGTCAAACTCCGGCAGCGTTGGGTAGCGCGTGCTGAAGTGAGTCAGCACGGTGCGGTACGCGCGCGCCTGCTCGCCCACGGTCACCGCCTCCGCTGTCGTGCTGTGCTTCTTGGCGCGCGCGTCCGCCTGCGCAAGTGCAACCGCACGGCGGCAACAGGGACCCGCAGCACAGGAGTGAGTGGCACAGCAAGCGTGAGTGGTCCACGCTGCATGTTGTGCTGCTGTGCTGCTGTGCTGCTGCTCATAATAACCAGGCAGCGTGACTGCAACTTATGCGAAGACTGCAGCCTGGTCAAACGCGCGCGGCAGGGCATCTCAACATCATGTGTATGCATCACGTGCACGGCGCCATGGGAAAGGTCATACATTCCTCCAGGCCCCAAGGGAATCAGAATCACTGCATGGCCCCACAGGAGCCTCTTTCTGACTTTCCTCCAGGGCGCGGCCACCATCTGGGGTACCCCCACACCGCACCAAACCAACAACATGAGCCAGGCGTCGGGGCCGGCGCAATGGCGCACCCCACGTTGCAGGCTTAGAGCAGCTACCACAGCGCTTATCGTTACCAGTACGTGCCTGCATTGAGGCCTCAAACGTCGCCTCGTGCACCAGCAGGTGAGCGCGCGATGCGGCCTCCACGGTCTGCAAGGTGACACAGGCAGGGTACCCGGGTCAGAGCAGGTGCAGCACGAACAGCGACAAGTTTGTTAGTACTAACTATTGCATGAGCAAACTGACAGGGTGCTGAGGCATGCTAGGTGGTGGTGCTGTGACAGCTCGCGGCCCCAGGTGTATGTAGTGAGCAACAGCGGCTGAGGTGAGATTGCTGATGCGAGCCAGTCATGCCGCACCCTCGCATGCAGGCCGACATACCGCTGGCAGCGTAGTGAAGGGCTTGATGGAGTGGTGAGTTCATGCATGCACGGCGTCATGCAAAGCGTGAAAACACGAAAACCATATGCATTGACTGACCGCTTGGCACGGCCGTGTGTCTGCTGAGAACACCACCTTCCACCCGGCATCCCCCACAAGCTTCAAGCCGTGCGTATCGTGGATGTGATACACCTGCCAGGCAGCATTGCAGACAGACACAGCACGCAAACAGCGCAAGCTCGGCGAACAGCTCCCTTGCCTACAACACACGCGCGGGTGCAGAACCGCAGGACCTTGCGTCAACACCGCGGCATGCATTTGTGCACGTCTCCACAGCACAGGAAGACAGCACACACAGGGGTGGACGCGGCCGGCGTGCAAGAGTCATACCATGAACGAACAAGCACACCGTATCATCAAAGTCAAACTCGTTGGCTAAGGTGTACCTCGAATGGCATGAGCTCCGCAAGGCCTAGCGCGGCTTTGGCCTCCTCGTACGCCGCCTGCACCACGCGCGGCACGCGGTGGCCCTGCTGCTGGTAGCGCTCGCGCGATGCCAGCGCGCGCGAGTGCAGGTACACAAACTGCTGCGCCAGCGGCACGGCCGCGCTGTAGTTGACGAGCACCTCAAACAGCCGCGTGGGGCCGATGATGAGCAGCGGGGGGGCACCCCTGCGCGGGGACGTGGAGGGGGGAAGGGGAGGGCGGAATGGAAATGCGCACGTTGGTTCAACGCCGGGGATGTGCGCACGGAACGGCTCAAAATGATGATGCAACTGGGCTGTGTAAACTTTGTGAGGAAGTGATCTTGATCTAAGGCAACTCGTGGGGCAGCCATGTTGTGGGAACCACATGCAAACGGTATGGAGTCTGCAATGCTTGCGACTCAGAACAGGACAGCGCACGCCACAATACGCTGGATCGGTTCCTCGCCTGCCCCGCTCATTGCTGAACAGATACGGGCCAAACAGGCTGGAGGATACAAGCACCAAACTCAACCGCCCGTTTGCCCCAGTGTGTGCATCATCGATGCATGTTGACGGAAACATTGGGAGGGCACTCACCGCCGTGCGCGCCACTCCAGCAGCCTGTACAGCCCCCCGTGGTGGTCGGCGTGCATGTGGCTGACAAACACCCCCCGCAGCTCCATGAAGCGCCGCTCGGCATCCGCCACGCCGTACCTGCCGGCACGATCACGGTACCGACATCAACCGTCGACATGATGATCAGAGCAGGGCTTGGGTTGGAGTTAGGAATTAGGCTTTGCTACGGTGCACTGGGAGTCACATGCCGGTGCCGACACTTCCCTCCAGATGAGGATTGACAGTGTCCACAGAAGCGATGCGAAGCAAAAAAGGACCAGTCGAGCTATTACCAGGCTAAGTCACTGCGACCGGAGAAACATGCAGTTTTGCACATTTGCTGGTAAAGTCTGGCGGACTTTGCTTCAGCGGCTGCTACACCAGGCACTTTTCAGGGGTTGGGGGCATGTAGGACCTGCGTGCTCACCTGCGCTTCATCTGTCCCATGGCATCCTCGCCGCAATCCATCAGCATCCCGCCCCGCCCAAAGCGGTCGATGTAAGTGGCGGAGACGTTGCGATACTTGCTGGGCTGGCTGCTGGCAGTGCCCAGGAACGTGATCTCCACCTCCTCCCTGCATGCATGTGCCAAGAGGGGGCATGGCAGCATGCTTGAACACGGCAGTAGCGCGACTGCACTGTCTGTAAGTTTCAAAACGCATTACATGATGCTGGCCTGCCGAGGCAGAGGCCAGTGCAGCAAGCGGTATACAACGCTGCATTGGGAGGGTGCACATGCGGCAGCGTCCCAGCGCTGTAACATACGATGTGGTCATGCAGTGCAGGGGACGTGACGCCCGGGCTCACCTGCTGATCTGCCGCAGCACGGCGGGCACCTCATCTGCCAGCGCTTGCGCACGGCGGCGGATGTCCTCTTCAGGCAACGGCTCCGTTGAAGCAGCACCTGCACCCGCTGCAGCTGTGCTGTCAGCAGCCGCAGTCCCTACCGCATCCCCCGCACCCGCACCCGCCTCGCCATGAGGCTTCGATGCTGCTGTCTCAGCGTCCGCCATGGCAGCATCTACCGGGGTGGCGGCTGCGGCAACGGCTGCGGCATCCCCATCGTCGTCACTCATTGTGACACATCCTGTCGACCTGGGCGTTTGCGCAGAGGCATCCTCATCCGCTGCTGCTGCTTCCTGCCCATCCTGCTCCATGCCTTCTGCTGCATCGCCGTCTACAATAGCGGCAGCAGCCTCCTGCGGAAGCGCTGCAGCCGCACCCACAGTGCCGTGAGCATCCATTCCCGCATCTGCATCCAAGTCTATTGCGTTGGGGTCACACGCTGCGGCTCCCGGAGCTTGAGGAGCGGCCTCCGGCGCCTGCTGCTGCTGCTGCTGCTTGGTTGAGGGGGTCGGGGCTGCCAGTAGCTCCTGCAGCGCTGCCGCCACCCTGTGCACGTCCTGCGCCGCGACGACCGCGGCCGGCAGGCCGGCACGGAAGGATCCCTTCACCTGCATGCGCATAGCAAGCAGTGGGCAGCAAGCGTAAACATCTCACCTTGCAAACATAATTACTTGAATTGACAAGTCAAGGCTCACCAAAGGCACAGTGTGCGCATCTGCAGCAACGTATTACATGCGGAGAGAAGCTGCCCCAGAAAGCACCCTGCCGATGATGCCGTGTGGCAAGCATGATCCACACTGCAGGGGACATACACTCTCGAGTAGACCGCTATTTAGCCCCAACCCTTCCTCAGGCACACAGCGCCTGTTATCATGCCCCGCAACAGGTGCAGTAGCGGACAGCGGTTGCACGAGCGTCACTCATCCACAGAAGCTGCAGACAATGCAGCGACCAGAGTGGCACACTTGTATACCCCTTGGTCCGCCCAACCACAGTATCCACTGCATTGAGCAATGGCCGCCCCCCCCCCCCACACACACACAACACCCTCCCACGCCAACACCCATGCCCGCCCCCACCCGCATAGGAGTTGTGTGGAGGTTCGTGCCGCTCGCACCTGGTCCAGCGGCTCAGACTGCCTCAGCTCCGATACGTCCAGGCCCTGCTTGGCCGGCGGCATCAGGTGCATGCGGGTCATGGAGTACAGGGAGGACACCGCCCCGGGATCCAGCAGCACACACACGGGCGCCACCGCCGTCACCGCCGCCGTCGCCGCTGATGTGGACACAGGCGCTGCCGCCGGCACTGCTGCCGCCGTTGCCGGGGCCGTTGGCGCCTGCTGGGAGGCCGGCGTGCTGGGCTGCTGGGAAGGCTCAGGGGCGCCGTAGGAGGGTACGGTGGGCGGTATAATCGCATTGGCGAGCTTGAAGTCAGGGTACACGTCCGGGTGGAGGCAATTGAGCTTGGCCTGCAAACACGCGCATGTGTTGCACACTGGCATCACTCCTGAGTCCTGGTCAGATGCAAAGCGCATGCATGCGGCAGGGGTGTAGTGTTCAGGCGTAAGGGGGCTGCATGCCCTGTCGATCAGCATCCCGGGTTGCTGCCTGCGCATCGCGAGCTGTCCGACTACACGCTTGCCAAGCCCTACTATTGCCGGAACAGGATTGATTCATGATTGATAGGATGATAGGTATAAGATCAGCCGACCACCCAGGTGGCTAGTGACCACACCGACACCGCCATGTGCGTCCCACACGGCTGTATGCGCCCCACACAGCTACACCAGTACGCGTCCCAGATGGTTGCGGTAGGGAGCAACGGTGAGCAGCTCGTTCAGCAGGCAGAGAATGCCACCAAGCCCGCGTGATCGCCGCGCACCTGGAACACCGCCGCGCGCGGGATGGTGTTCATCTGCTGCTCGCCGGCCGATGCCACGATGTGGCGCCACGCGCCCCCGCCAAAGCCCGCCTGGTGATGAGCGCACAAGCGGACGTGCATCAAGAACATCGGCAGCAGACAAACGGATGTCATCCACAGCTAGATGCCATGTGACGGCCAAGCCAGAGCATTGGTGAAGATCGCAGGACCCACCACGCACACACCAGCTTCCGGAATCAAGAGGACATGCATTTGTGAACCTGGACATCGACATAAGGCCACCCGCACATGCCGCATATGACTGCGAAGCATACGCAAAGTGCAGGACCCCATCTGCAGATCCCAATTTGGAATCCTAGAAGGCCTGCATCTTGTCACTCAGCAACACACCTGCCACTGCTGGAACGCTTCGCTTCGCGCCACCGCCACCGGCGCCATTGTGACGGCCACACACAGCCGGGCCGGCTCGCCCTCGTCTGGAGCACACGAAGCCTGCACAGCGCACGTGAAGGAGCGCAGGCCGGCACGCAGTCACGCACACACAACAGAGCCGCAAACGTTGCGTAGGCCTTCATGCTCTCCACAGGCGGAGCCATCCCTGGTGCAAGGCTCATCCTTGCTCATCGGTTCACAAAAGTAAGTGTGTTCCGACAACACTGCTCACGCTTCCTTTAAAGTGATCCTTGCTCCTTTACTCCATCGATGCACTCGGCTCCAACAAAAACGATTGCTTCATAAACCGTTCAACCAACGGTCCTGGTCCTTTCCGCGGCTTCCCTCAATGCCATGCCAAGCTCCGCCTTCCCTCCCCGTTCCCTCCCGCTCGCCCCAAGCCACTAACACTCCCACGGAGCGATGCTCACCACAAAGGCCTGCAGCGCCGTACTGGACTGCACCGCTGCCAGCGCTTCCGCGGACGGGACGTCCAATACCACCACCGCAGGTCCGGGGATGCTTTGGGGGTTCATGACCTGATGTGGGTGCACGTCCTTGCCGCTAGCGGATTGCACCACCTGGCCACGCTGCAGCAGACCAAAATCCTGCACACGTATGCATACAGAGGCACATGTCATTGGAGAGGTATACCGCGCGTGCAAGCAGGCGATGTGGGTCACGCAAGTCGGCCGCCGAATTCACAACAAGTTTCACAGCGACAGTCAAGTTGTGCCAGTAGCAGCGGTGGCCGTGTCCACAGCAGCATGCACAGCAGAGCCTGGCTGCCATTCCCATTACGCAGACATCGCCAGGATTGTCCAGCGAACCACATGTTATGCTGACTGTACTGCATTTATGACTACATATCCCATGCCGGGCGCATGTGTATGTGCGTCTGTGCAAGCAGCTGTGTGCGCATGCACGCAGGCAACGCTCAGGGACGGCACACATACCGGCCCCGGCGTAACACCCAGCTCCTTTGCCTTCTTGGGGTCAAACTTGCCGGGCCGCGCCGCCATCTTCAACACATACGCGACCAGGTCAGGCGTCTCATGCGGCTGGACCGGCCGGTCCCCTGCCGGCTCAGCTCCGTTGCGTGTGTCCGGGTGCCTAGCATCAGCGGGACTGCCAGCCTTCGCGCCGTTTGCGGGCGCGCCCTGTGAGCAAATTGGTGGCCATCCGCATGGCATCGCTGATGAGGCGATGCACAACACGCTGCACATCAAGGCCGCAATGAATGGCCTGTAGACTATAGTGCGCAAATCAGCAGCAGATCATAATTTCGGCCATGGCATCTGCCGCTGGTGCTTTGACCAGCAGACTGCTACTGTCTCCAGCGCACACAGCTTCTGTACGGTAATACCACTTCACGCTGCCATAGCGGCCGGTCACGTTTCCTTGCAAGCGGGGTGGTGCTGATCGTGCGCTGTGGCAGGTCACTCATATGCGCTCATTCTGCAGTGGCTTACCCCGCTGCTGTTGGTCCTCTGACGCTTGGGAGCAGGCGACCCCCCCTGGCGATCTCCTTCCTGGACCGCATCCACTACACCAGACGGCCCCGCTGCCGCCACTGCCTTCAGCTGGCTGGTGGGCTGCCTCATGCTGATGTAGATGGGTGAAATCGTCACCGCTGGCGTGGACACCAAGGGCTCAGTCATCTCAGGGCCTGTCGCAGCGGTTGCATGACACCAACGTAGCAGTGGTAGTGGCATGTTTTCAGTTGTTTTGTGACCCGTTTGTGGGTATAACAAGTGGATGAGCAGGTGGTGCTCGCAGGCAATTTGCTTCTGCAGGTATTCCGATAGCGCACGCAAGGGGGAGAGCACAGTAGAACCGCATGTAACCACCATGACGACCACACGCCGGCTGAATGCCCTGCATGATGCGATGCAGGTGCGCTCACATGCTTGCCATTGGGCATGGGGTGGCCTTCAAGCATAGCAATGTTGTGATTGATCCGTGATGTCTGCCGGTGGCCTAGTGGCTTGTGGCCCACATAGCATGCCTCCTGCTGGTATCCCTGAGTGTTGTTCCAGTAATGTGACCCAAATGGCTGACCTTGGCTGCCGCGTGACCCAAATGGCCGCCAAACCAGGTCAGTTGCCGGTAACCGCCGGCGGCCGCTAGAGAAAGCAACATGGCATGGGTATCAAGAGCTGCAGTACGCATAACTCCCCATGCAGTTGACTGTGGCACCCGCTGTGCTGCTCGCACTGACCCAACTGGCTGAACCCGGTATGCGCGACCGACAGGCATGACTGAGCGCACGGGCCAATGCAGTTGCATGTGCAAAATGGGTGCCGTGATGCATGGTAATTATTTGCATGCACGCCGCTCAGGTGGCTCACCGAACTCAACGGCCTTTATGTTGTCCTCGGCGTTCACGTACGCCAGGAACGCAGACACGTAGTTCTGCAGGCCTGTTGGCCCTGCGGTGCGTAACAGGGGGCAGCCAGGCATGAGGACCAGTTGTCATGCTGAAGTATAAGACGCTCACACGTCTCAGGTGCTCACACCCTATGGTTGTCATGGGTCGGGGTCAGTCGGCACTCGGCGTCAGCACAGGTCCAATCCTCACCGTTGACTGTCAGCTTTATTTCCTTGGAGAGCAGGCCACCGGCGTCTGTTGATGGATTGCCAGACAGCACCATTCCTGCAAATTGAAAGCACTACCTGTCAGCAACCAACTTGTTCCATGCACTGCGGCTGTAAGCAGGCGTCGCTTACGCCGACCCCCGAAAGCGAAGGCGCACCCTGCGACCAACACACGTGCTTACCTGGCAGACCAGCCAGCGTCTCGGTGGTCAAACGTGTGAAGAAATATTGGTCCAACTGCAGGCCAGGCAGCCGAAGACAGTCAGCGCGCAAGCGGCGTCAGATTGTCACCACCTCATGCAGAGGTGCCAGGCCTTAAGGCTGGACAAGGAAGAGAACACGTGAAGAGCAGGGCTCGATGGTTACATGTTGCCATAAGAGGCGTTAGGCTCACCTTAACAAGCTTGATTTTCCGTTCACGGAACTTGCGTTGGATACCCTCGCCGGCATTGAACAAATATCGCTCGTGGTCAAAGGCCAGCAGGACCGAGGGGCTGTTGTGGTCGATATCTGAAGCCAGAACCTGCAACCCACACCCACGATGCTTTTCAACTCTAAATGGACAAGGCAGTGGGAGGTCGTGTGCCCTGTGAACACATACCTGTAGATAGCAGCTGTAGTGTGGCACGTCCCTGGAGGCTCCCTGCTGCTTGCCGCCTTTCTCCACTGCAGCTGCGGCCTTGCCCTGGTTTGCAGGCTTCCCGGCTGCTTGCTGCTGCTGCTGCTGTTGCTGCTGCTGCTGAGCCTTTGCCTGCTGCTTCTGTTTCGCCATCGCACGTGGGCTGCCAAGCACGCGTGCAGGCGGTACCGCCAGCGCCCGATGCAACCCCACACGCAAACCGCTCAGCTGACGACCGACAATCCTATGTAGGCTTAACTTCGACAGCATTCAGCAGCATGGCGTCAGAGCTGTTTACGTAGCACAAGGCTGGTGCTAAGACGCTGCACGCCTACATACGGTTCGTCGGGCGACATTGCATTCATGTGCATGCATGTGCATTCATTGTGTAACCCATGCCTCCCATGCAAGTTGCGCCATGAATGTGCAGCCCTGAAATCACACGCGGTTACGTCTTTTGGCTCACTCTGATAGTCTGATGGCTGTACCAAGCGTGGAAAACTGGCAGCGTCGGCCTGCCCAGGTTGGGCTGGCACCGCCACTGACGCCAGCCGGCTGTGGGGAGGAAGCCCTGGCATTCTGGGACACACATGCAGATTGTCAGGTGGCTTGCCAGGCATATAAGGATTGGGTAAAGGTTAGTGAATGGCCAGTCTGCTAGTTTGGCATGTCAGAGCTCCTCCTCCTTTGACCGACAGTGTCAGTGCAATATGGCAGACATTTTCGTGAACCACACCACACGGATGGACGCTATGGTGCAGGCGTGCAGCCCTCAAAACCGTAATGCACTGGCAAATTTAAGGTGCACTGCAGCTGCTAGACAACTTGCCTGCTGTGTGTCGGCCCTCACCCCAAGCATGCTGCCCTGCTGGCACCCATGCTGCCCTATTGCCCCCACCTCCCACCCACACGCACGTTGGCCGAACCTGGTGGGGTTGGGATACACGAATGTTGGGTGCCTGACTCCTGCCTTTGCAGCATGCATAGTGCACGACTGCTTATAAACAGCCTACATAACTGCTGATGCGTGGGTGCCTGTAAATGCACGTGTAGGATTGGCGCACGTGCTAAATGGCACATGCACAGCAGATTGCCGTGTTAGACTCCTGGACCACCTCTGGAAGTGGCGGGTGACTGGGTGAGAGGTGATAACGTGCCAAGCGATTACCCTGCACTTGCGCTGCTGCTGGACTTCCCTTGCTGGCACTCTCCAGCCTTATGCGGCCATGTCAAACTGCCAGGCAGCTTGAGGCTGCGTGCATGCTGGTGCTGCTCCCGCATTGTGTCTGACCCTCCAATCCTTTCCTCTGGTACCAGCTTTGCCGGTTTGCCGCATACCCAATTGAATGCTGCATGCTTGAGACTGGCTGCAAATGCGGCCGTACTGCATGCCTGCCACCTGATTCTCCGCTTTGCCACTGATTGGGACCTTCACACCTGCACATGTCCACACTCAGCACTGTTGCTTGCAATACGGTAGGCCTTGTGCGGCCAAGAGTGTGGTCACTGTATATGCACTTCGCACTGCGTTAGCGACTGTTTAGTTAGCTGATGTAGAACCGGAGGCAGGGAACATATAGATAAAACACCCTTACACTCTGCCCCACCTTCGCGTCGTCAAAGCTCCACTCTGTAATAACGTCCGCTGTTCCCTACACACCCACAGCGCTTCCCAGATGGCTGCAATGCTCGTGCTTCGAGGCTTCGTGAAACAACGACACTTCATGCAAACAGTTTGCAGCACCGCCCCGGTGGTACAGGCCGCCTTCTGCAGTGCATTTCAGCAGCCAGTGAACACAGCCACAACCTCACCAACCTGTGGTGTCGGCCCTGCTACTATGGCGCTCAGGTACGTGACTCTGGTGTCGGCAGGGTATGCACCTTACCAATACGGCTTTGACAGTCTTCTTTTTGAACAGTTATGTCCATGCTATTCGTTCCTTTGCAGAGGGTTCTGCCTACCGCGACTCCAACCGTGCTTGCCTAGTTTGCCTGAGGCGCTTGCACGTCACCACTTGTGCGTGTCAACGTGCCTCGATCTACATTTCATCACTGGTGAGCACCACTGAGAACTCGTTTGGATATGTTTGCCTATTGACGGTGTCCTACGGTTCTAATTCGGGGTTTTGATGGGCTGCGTGCCTGCAGGCGACGATGATGACTGCTGATGGCGACAAGATTGCACGAGCCTGCCATCTGGGATTTCATTTGCAGTGTTGACGGAGCAGCGTAGCTATGCGATGCTCTCCACAGCTCCCCCCCTTTACCTGCACTCATAATTTCCTCACGCCCTGCATCCACCCCGTGACCCTGTGGGCTTGAAGCCAGCGCAGCGCACGCCAGCGAGGCATGCTACATGTTGTTGGCCACAACACATCGACAGTGACAATTGCAGACTTCTGTGCTGGTGCAACTGATGCATGCGTGCGGATTTTCCTGCATGCACTCCTGACATGCTGCACGTAGCATCCAGGCTGACGCTCATTGACCGCTAGACGCTTAAAGGTTGTACACGACCACACATGATTGGCAATGCTGTCATGGCGCTCAGTAACCACACCAGCTGACTGTTTCTTATGAGGGCGCGTGTGACAAGGCGAACCGCGAACAGACCTCTTGGTTTCCTTTGCCCGTCTTACAGCCGTTCACCGCTTGCAACATACCAAGTCTGCAACAAGCATAGGTTTGTGGCTGCCACGGCTGCCAGAGCACCAGGTGTGAGGACAAATAAAGGACCAAGCACAGCATATGACGTGTTGGGTGTGGAGGCACATGCAAGCTATGAAGAAGTGAGGGCAGCATACAGAAAACTAGCTGGGAAGATACATCCTGATGTTGCTGGCGCAGGAGCGTCTTCGCTTCCTTTCCAGGTACACTTATGCTGTCTGACTGTTTCCACTCAGTAGCGTGCGTGATGGCGGCGCAAGCAATGACCACACATGACGTGTCGACCGTATCCTGCATTCGTGCTGCAGCTTGCACAATTGGCCTATCAGATCCTCAGTAACCGAGCCCTGAGGGACGCATATGACAAGGATGGCCTGGCAGCGCTGCACGCCGGCAGATTTGAGTTGCTGCGGCAGCACCTCGCTCCAAAAGGTGGGTGCCAGGCCACACGCTTGGCCCAAACGCGTAATGGCTGCGTGCATGTGCAGAAGACCAACTCAAAGTGCTGGATGTGACGGGCATGCTGACTGTTATGATGCAGAAGCAGAGGGTCAAACCCTAGCGCGTGGCATCAAAGGCCACGACGTGTATCTGGTGCTTGGTCTGCTGCTTGTGGAGGCTGCAAGAGGGGTGGAAAAGATCGTGAGCTTCACCGCGCTGGGCAACTGCAAGGCGTGCAAGGTGCGAAGCGCGGCTGAGCCAGGGCCCCACCCC
>BDDA01000296.1:88769-100487 GCA_001662385.1 Chlamydomonas asymmetrica | reverse complement strand
CCCCACACCTCGACACACACCCCTGACCCCTCCATGTGCACTCCCACCCCTCCTTCGCTGGTCATGAGTCGGTGACTCTGGAGCTGGCCTTGCTCTGTGGTCCGCAAAATCATGCTGTGTGCACAGAGAACTGGATACACCAGTGCAGTTTCGGGTTTGTTGACACATTTGTTGACACTCGTCATTCGCAGGGCACCGGGCTCCACAAGGGCATCATCCACCAGTGCCAGGTCTGCAGCGGTACGGGGCAGGTGCTTAAGACCGTGTGGACTGGCGGCCATGAGACGCGGCCGGTGCAGCGGGGTACCTGCCCTGCATGCAACGGGACCGGGCTCGCTGTGCACGACGACTGCAGCAGGCAAGCTGCACCTTGCGTCGCACATTGTGCAAGCATGCATCGCATACCGTATTTGCACACCAATCATACTTGCACTGAGTATTGGTGTAACCTTGCATACGCACACACTTGCACAGCCATTGCCTGGGTCATGCATTGATCAGAGGCATGTGCAGTAGGCACGCATGCTGGACATACGGACTGCATGCACATGCTGTTGCTTGTGCTACTGATGCCGCTGTTGGACAAGCCACACACGCACGACGCTGGACTTTTGGTTCCGGAGCGAGCCGGCCCTAAGCCCCCTTGCCGCGCCTAATGCTGCGCAGTTGTGCGGGGGAGGGGCGTACCGCGGTGCAGCGCCAGCTGCCGGTGCGTGTCCCTGCCGGTGTGCTGGAGACGTCGGTGTTGAAGTATGGCGGCCTGGGCAACGCAGGGCGTGCGGGTGGACCGCCAGGTGACCTGTACATCAAGTTTGAGGTGAGCCGGGCGATGTCAGGGCGATGTTAGGGCGATGTGGCTAAGAGCCACGCGAAGCTGATAAGGCTGCCCCACAGCGCAACAGGACCAGCAGCACCCACCGAGCAAGCAATCAGGACAAGGCTGGCAGTGGACAGCTTCGGTGCGGCGCTGCCAGGCAAATGCCGCAATTATGGGTTTGCGACAGCATGCAAGCTGCGTGGGGGCAAACATACTCAGCACAGCCACTGTAACCTAAGTAGCAATTGTGCCTATCGTGTCTATCAGTGCAATTGCTGTTGTGTTGAATGCTTGCATTCGCTGTGGCTCATGCAAGCGTTTAATTTATGCAAGGTGCGCCAAGGCCGCATGCCTTGGTCCCCTGCTGCATTCCGCTCCACACCTACACCCCGCCAATCCGCCACGACCTTCACAAAAATCTCCCCGTTGTGCACATGTCCGTGCGCAATTGCGCATGCATACAGATCTACCCTGATCCTGGCATGGAGCGGGTGGGTGAGGACATCTACTCGGACCTGCACCTGTCAGTGTTTGACGCAGTGCTGGGAACGCAGCTCAGCGTGCAGACGGTCAGGGGCAAGCGCATGCTCAAGGTGCCGCCAGGTGGGTGCCAATGCTGATGCTGCCGCTGTGCAGGCGTGCGAGCGAGCGCTCACTCCTTGGACCACTTGTTGGGTCCCGGAGCCCACTGTTGCTCCTGGAGTACTGCAAGCATCATTGCCACAGGTCGTCCATACATGCCATGGGCATCCCAGGCGATCTGACAGCAGCTGTTGTTTGGCGAATGGCTGCTTGGTTTGCATCACTCCTTTGGCGCTTGCTCTTTGCCATCACGGTACTTCGCGGCTGGCCGTCATGCCTTTCTCCATGTTTGAAACGCGTGTCATTGCATCGCTGCTGCTGTCCCCGCGCGCATCGGCCAGGCTGCCAGCACGGCGACGTGATCACGCTGCGTGACTGCGGCATCGCGAAGGCGCAGGACGGCGTGGTGGTCCTCGGCCGCCACTGCTTCCGCATCCGCCTTGCGCTGCCGTCGGCACGCGAGTTCAGCCCAGGAGAGAGCGAGCTCTGGCGCCGCCTGGCCAGCATCGACGGCACGCTGACGCGCGAGGGTGCCGGTGGCGCCAGCATCAACAACGAGAGCATGGATGCGTCCCGCAGGGTGGACGGCAGCGGCAGGAGCGACGGGGAGAGCGTACGTTACAGCGATCATTTCGGGATAGGCGCGTCGGACGGGCGAAAGCACAGCGGTGGGGACGGCAAGGGCAGTGACAGCGCTGACGATGAAGAAGATTACAGCGATGATGAGTGGTGACGCAGCAGCTGAGCAGCGTAAGATAATTAGTGAGTGCGACGACGACACGCGCACTGAGCTACAATGCACGCGAATCACCCACGGGTGTATGTGGCCAGCATGTGGCCATGCATTCAGTGTGGTTCTAGTGGCGACCGCAACGCCATCACATTTACAAGCCCCCAACCCCCTCGTGCTGCGTGCATAGCAGCATGGGGGGTGCGAGGGCATGGGGATGGAAACCAACACAGCACGATGCTGTGCAAATGGTGCGACTCTCGCTTCCCACTTTGTCGTGTGGCCTCTGCTCTGGGGCAAGCATGCGCTGCTTGCAACTTCCTGCATCAGCACAGATTAAGCCTAACTGCTAATGGGCCTATATATACCCGGAGGGCCTGTCATCGTTTTCCTGGAGAGTTAAACCTTGGCCGAAACCCAATACACACCCCGCTCCCTGATCCCAAGCCACGCTTGCATCTGTGGGCCTAAAAATGACAAATTGACCCAGTTGCTGCCACCAGCAGCAAACTGTGCTGACAGGTCTCATGCAAGTGCGTGTTCTGCGTACCTGCACTGGCCTGACTGGCATTCCGCTCTTTCCAGACTTGCGTGCGTTGCAGGTGGTGTTTTCACCGTGGCCTGTGCATGTGGCCTGCACAGCATTTATGCTGCAAACTCATGTGCCGATCAGACCATGCGAGGTGCATGCTGTTGGAATGCATGGTCACGGAGATCGCTTAAAGCAATATTGCATCAAGAACTGGGGCTGGCTTCACATACGTTCCTGGCCTCCTGCTGTGTGATAATGCCAGCGCTAGGTGTGAGCAGCACGGTGCGGTACCTGCAGACACACATCGGGCCCTAATACACCCTGTCTTGCTCATACAGATGCAAGGGCCACTGCAGTTGTCCTGCCAGGTCTGAGAGGCATCCGTGAGCTACGCTGACTCGAGCAGCAGGATACCCAATACAATTAGCAGCATTTCACAACCCTCACGGCTGAGCATTGCCAGCTCAAGTACACTTGCAACTCGCAGGTAGTCAGCAAGTGCAACCACTCCGTACACAGGTCTAGCTTCTTGTGCATATCAGTCAGTCAGTCTGATGGCAGCAAAACCGAACCCATTCGCAGGTGTTGGGAAGGAGCCTGGCGTGAAGACTTGGCGAGTTCAGGTGACAGTGCCTTGAAATGACTGCTCTTGTGATCCCAGCTAGCGTGGTTGCAGACTGCTTTGCTAGTGCAAGCACAGCTTCGCTAACTACCAGCTGCGTTGGGCAACTGTTTTCGACTTTCGCAGGCGTTTGAGCTTGTGGAGCAGCCAAAGCATCTGCAAGGGAGCTTCTATGCAGGTGCAACAACATACCTGGTGCCTGTTGAGTTGCCTTGTCCCTTTTCCGCTGACACGCCTCTGCCTGTGTAGGGTGCAAAGCTTGCGTCAAGGTGCAAGCGCTTGCTGTTTGACAAGCAGGGGACTGCTATCTAGTGCTGGAGAGCTTCCTGAACGAAGCCAAGGCACTAAAGCATAATGTCCACTTCTGGATCGGCAACGAGTGCAGTCAGGTGAGGCGAGGGGTAGGAAAGTGCATACCCTAAGTCGTATCACACGCTGAGTCCTGTATCACACAGGTCCTGTTTCCCTATGCCAAAGTCTACAAGTACCCTTTCTTAGGCTCTGTGCAAGCAGCGTAGGCCAAGGGTGGAGATCTGTGTCAGTGCAAAATGATCGGTGGTTGACGCGGGGGCGTTGCGCTGGTGGTGGTGGACTGACTGATCCCCGCTGTTGACACGCAAGAGCCCAAAGCAGCCGCTGCAATGTTTGTGAAAGGTTCATTTGTCTCCTTCACCACGTCACGACCTTGCGCTCCGTTGCTGGCTGGCCCATCGTGTGCAAAGTGCACACATTGTGCCCCTCGGCATAGTACAGTTATGCGGCGGTGTTGACTACGGGGCTACTGGGCGCTGACAACTGTATGGTTGTGTGTGTGTGTGCCTGGCGCTGAGCAGGACGAGCAAGGCTCAGCGGCGGTCTTTGCGGTGCAGCTGGACGACGCCTTGGGCGGGGGACCAGTTCAGTACCGTCAGCAGCAGGGCCAGGAGACAAGCGAGTTTCTGGCGGTGAGCTTGCCTTACTACCATCAGTGGCAGGGGCTGCGTGCCTGCCAAAGTGATGTACAGAGTGTCACGCGCTGCTGTGGTGTGTGTTGCGTGCCGTGACGGACACGCTCTGGCGGCGACGGGCACTCAGACGCCCACACGCGTACGACAGTGCTCAGCAGATTGCGCAATATGTACGAGCGCATACAGTCGTGCGGTGTGCATGCCACCAGGCGAGGCAAGGCAGACCACTCTCCATGCTTCCGGATACGACTGTCCTATGTGTATATGGCGTGCAGTGTGCACGCCGGTTGTGCGATTGGGCTTGCTTCGGACATCTCTCAGTTGCTGAGGTTTGTTGAGACTACCATGCACTGATGCACACATTGCACATTTCTGCATGCAGATGTTCCCTCGGGTGAGGTACCTCCAAGGCGGCTACGCGACCGGATTCAAGTCTGCCAAGAACGCTCCGAAGGACCCGAAGCGCCTCTACCAAATCAAGTCGCCCAACAAGAATTGCGTGCAGGTGAGATGACCCAGATGGCAGGGTGTCCTGCATCAACAGTGCGTGTGCATGCTGTGCCCCCGGGAGACAGGGGTTGACCATTGTGGATCGCTTTTGTACCGGTGTGGGTTTGTCTTCGGTCGGTTTCGGATTCCTCACGGACCACTTTTGGATGTACCTGAATCATACCGGTGTGCTGGGAGCACCTGTGCATGTTTCTTCAGCATGCGCAGAAGCGTCGCTGAAGAAAAATGCACATGTGCTCCCAGCTTCCTGGTATGGATGCAGATTCATGATTGAAAAGTGGACCATTGTGGCAGTGGCAGTGGGGTTGGCCCACCTGTGGTGTGCTGGATGTACAGGACAGCAGGGGGCTGCTGATAAGGCGTCATGGTGGATGTAAAAGTGTAACGGCCAGGGAAAAGGGTGATCTGGAAGGTGCTGATGTGGGTCGGCGCAAAGAACGCGCACACCCGCCCCAGAGCCACGGGATTCAGCCTTTGCACATACGCGCATTGCTTGTCGGCCCACCACATGTGTGCCGCTGCACTGCTGCAGATCTTTGAGGTGCCGTGCGTGGTGGCCTCGCTCAACAGCGGGGACTGCTTTGTAGCGGAGGACCCCTCTGCGCGCCTGCTGTGGGTGTGGCACGGCGCCGGCGCCAACATACGTGAGAAGCTGCGTGCGGTGGAGGCCGCCAACTTCTTCAAGGACGGCACCGGCATCAAGGTGTGTGGGGGGTACAAGCCGTACAACAAATCAAGGGGAAAGGGGATACATGAGGCATACCGGTACACGGGTGATGCATCCCCCCCCGCCCCTGCGTGATGTATACGGGCCAACATATCCATGCCAGTGCCCGTGCCCGGCCCAGCATTGTGGGTTAGCCCGACTTCATGAATGCAGCTCAGTAATCCTCATGCGTAGGGGAGTGCCAGCTTTGGGCTAGCTTCGCAGCTCCAAGTGCTAGAGAGCCTGAGCCCGACCCTGCTGCCTTCCTAGCCCATCCCAGCTGCTCCATTGCGAAATCTCACACACGCGAATGCAGTGCTTCAGCTGCAAAGCAGCACCCCAGGTTGAAGACGTGCATGCAAGATACGCGCACCCTAACTTGCACGCACATCCTCGTCTCCACACCAACACAGTCATACCTAAATTTATACCTCTTGCGCCACCCACTACCCCACTGCCCCTTCCTTGTGCCCAGATGCACGTGCTTGACGAGGGCGACACGTCCAGCGCGGAGGCGCGCGCCTTCTTCGCGCTGCTGGGCGTGCCCGACTCCGCCGCGGCCCCGCCCGCCATCACGGCTGCTGACAAGGACAAGACCAGCCAGGCCACCCTGGAGCCACCCAGCCTGTACCAGGTGAGGGGGCCCACTAGCTGGCCCAGTAGGGCGTGTTGCATTCATGTAAGGCGATGACGGTACGCTCGTCTTTACGACGGATGATTTTTTTGCCCATTCATGGCACGGGCATGGGATGCTGCTCCGGTGCCTCGGGTGAAGCACTGACAGTGGCATTGCATCACGCATTCATTTTCAGCTGTAGGGTGTATGCACCGTGTTGCTCACGTGATATCCATGCTACGACCATACCATGGTGAAAGGACCGATACCCATCAGCACATCGCAGTCAAGCACCATTGGGCCCCATCAGTACTGAGTGAGAGATCCCTTAGGAACCCGGGGTGTTGTAGTGTTATTGATGTTCTTGCATCGCGCGTCCCTCGTGCGTTGCAGTGAGAGCGCTCCCTCGTGCGTTTAGTGAGCCTGTGGCCGATGGGTGCGGTCGCGTGTCAGGCACAACTTTTGTGGGGCCATGCAATTGCATGCGATTGTGTGTGTGCCTCCGTCTGCCTGTTCGCCTGTGTGCGAGCTCGTGCATTCCTGGATGCTCACCTTGCTGATGCTGTGAGGCTGTGCGGCTGATTGTGACGACGGTTGCGAACGCGGTGCTCCGGCAGGGCAGCAGCCCCACTGCAACGGGTGCACAGCACCCATGTGGCTCCATGGCAGCATGCATAGCTCCTCTCAGGCGGCCTTGCCATGCACCCACCCCACAGCACTTGCCCGGGCGCGTGCCCGCTGCGCGCACAACCCAACCCTGTCCCCGCTCGCACCTGCAGGTTCAGGCGGGCAACAAGTTCTCAGAGGTGGCTGCATCCGGCGCCAAGCTCAGCCGCGCCATGCTGGCGGCCGACAAGGCGTACGTGCTGTACGCCGCGGGCTGCGTGTGGGTGTGGGTGGGCCACGAGAGCACCGGGCTGGACGCGGCAACGGCGTTCAAGGTGGGTTCCGCATGGCGACGACACGTTCACAGCAGCTGTGTCTTGCCGCAACTGCCACACACGCGCATCGCTGGCTGCGTAGAATGCCCGTATGTAGCCCGTGGCACCATGCACCGTGCCACCACATGCCCTCTGCAGGCGGGGTCTGCGTTTGCGTCGTCCCGCAGCCTGGCGCCCTCCACCCCCGTCAAGGTGGTCAAGGGCCGCTTCGAGCCGCACCTCTTCACGGGATACTTCCCCGACTGGCTGAGCGTGTCGGTGGACGCCTCGGCACTGCTGCCAGCACGCAGCTCCTTCGGCGCAAACGCCTCACCCGCCAAGACAGGTGCGCGCGCGCATGTGGAAATTGCTGCACACACAGCAACGCCAGATCAGCCCAGACACCTTGCCATTGACAGGTGCAGTTCCCATCCTCACGCGTACACACACTGCCATCGCGCCGCGTAAAGCAAAGAACCAACACAGCAGCACACTCTTGCGCTGTGTGTGGGGGTCTGGCACGAGCGCCTTGCTCTGACCAGCAGGTGTTACGTGCTCAAATGATCGAATGAGGCCGGCTTGTGAACCGAAACCCGACACATTGTCGAGCCTGCTGGTGGTCAGGTCATCCGGGCGAGAGCGTGCAGCGCACTCTGCACGGTGCTACATACCTCAACGCGTTCAGCTACATGTGCGAGCATGCTTGTGAGCGACAGAGCGAGTATGCCCGGGCATATTCATGATCACCGTGTTGAAATGAGCGCTTGTTTCCACTGAGGCTCCGAGGGTCCGAAAACCGGCGCCTGAACCTCAATAGAAACAAACCCTGCTATGAGATGTATGAATATATCCCTTTCCCCTACATGTGCGTTTTGTGTGCGTGGCTGGTTGCGGATGTGCGTGCTCACTGCGCAGCCGCTGCTCCGCCCGTGGACCTGGACGCGGTGGTGCGCCAGATGATTGCCGCGCCTGCCGCCTCCGCGCCCTCCCTGGACGGCGACGGCAAGGGCACGGGCGCCGCGCTTGACGCGCTGATGGCCAGCGCCGACAAGCTCACCTCCAGCAAGGTCACGGTGAGGCAGGGAGGGAGGGCCCAAGGCACTGTGGTACTAGCACTGGGAGCAGCGGGCGCGAGTGCGTACCCGGGACGCATCGCAAATGATTGTGTTTGGCCAGGTTGCCCATCCAGACTGTTGTACGATTGTGTGACATGGTACGACCAACGGATTGTGTTCAGGAGCGTCTGCCTGAGGGGAAGGGTGAATGCCTGCTTTCTCGAAGGGTACATTAATTGATCTTGGGCCGCTACGTTGCGTGTGCGTTGCTTGTGCGTGTGTGTGTGTGTGTGTGTGCAGGTGAGCATCATGGTGGGCAGCAACGCACAGGAGATTCCCGCCCAAGAGGTTGGCCAGTTTTACGATGCGGACGCCTACATCGTAGTACACACCTTCACCACCGGGCTTGGTAAGCTGTCTCACTTGGAGAGCAGTTTCTATGGCTGTCGCAGCACACGCATCGCAAAGAGCTCCAATCCTGCGAGCATTGTGCGCGTGCCGCTTCATCGCTTGTGACGGCTGGAGGCGAGACAGCCCGCTTGTACTGATTGCCTGCCTGCATCAATCGCTTTGGCACCTAGTGCAAGCCAGCAGCGGGATGCTTGCTTTCGGCGCTGTTTTTTGAGGGAGGTCAGCAAGAGTGGTGCTATCTGCCCTCTCATAAACCTGTTAGCTAGCACTCGTGGCAGCTGGTGCTGCTGAGTGTGCTGGGGCCTCCCTGGCCATCCTCGGCAGCCGCCTCGCATGGGCATGAGTGCATTGGGGCCCTGGCCAAGCCATCGCTGCATGCGTGTCGCTTTGGTGGTGGTGGTGGGGGTGGAGCATGGTGAAGCATGGTGAAGCATGACCATGACCCGCTGCCCCTGCCGCATGCAGACACCAACGAGAAGCGCTACGTGGTGTACACGTGGATCGGCCGCCACTCCAGCGCCAACGAGAAGGGCACGGCCGCCGTCACCGCCGCCGATATGCACCACAAGGCCTACGGCGGCATGTCAACGCTCGTGCGCGTCACGCAGGGCAACGAGCCCGCGCACTTTGTGCGCCTCTTTGCGTAAGTGATTGCTGCTCCTCCTGCTCCCTCCTCCCTCCTCCCTGCTGGTGCAACTAATTCGTATCGCTGTGAGCATCCCTAGCCCAGGCAGCGACAACAGCTGGTTGCGATGCTTTGTCCGGTCCAGACCAAGCCATTGCTGTAAATTGGTGTATGCACTGTGTGTGTGCTCCCAGCACCAACGGCCCTGTGTTGCCTGATATGTATATGCGTTTCTCTCTTGCGTTACTCCAGGGGCAAGTACATCGTGCGTCGGGGCAACCGTGCAGCGGGCACCGCCGCGGGCCGCCCCCCTGCAGGCGTTCACCTGTACCAGGCAAGTGCACTTGCGTGTGCTAACCAGGCCATGCCCGGCTGGACGTCAAGGGATGACTTCACAACTGTATTTGCCTGTCCGTGAGTGTCTGGGTGGGGCACACGAAGCCACCATTGTGTGCGCATCGCGGCTCAGCCCTGTGCGCCGGGCAGATCTGCTTACCGCCCCGGCTGCCAACAGCGGTTGATTCTGCCCCACTCCACATTTCGGCACCTCCGAAGCCATCCTCACTCTGGTGCTGCCTCGGCCTCCCAAGCCGCAATGCGGTAACAACTGATAATGATCATGATAATCCATTCACCCCCACATCCGTCATGGCCATCAGAGCAAGGCAAAGTCACCACATAACATCATAAACCCTCGGCGTTGCTGTTTCCCATCCCGTTTGGGTGCAGTCTCTGGCCTTGCACTTGGCGGTCTTGTAACACCTCCCGCACCTGCTGGGCCACCGTACCTGTGCAGGTCAAGGCGGAGTCCGTGAGCCTGGCGCACCCCGTGGAGGTGGACGCCAGCGCCGCCTCGCTGTCCTCGGGTGACTGCTTTGTGGTGGAGCGCGCGTGGAGCGAGCCGCGCAAGGTGGTGGTGTGGCAGGTGAGCGATGAGCGCGGCACTGGCGGCGCAGGCGGCGCAGGTGGCACGGTCGGCGCAGACGGCGCAGCCTGCCCAGCCTGCTCAGGAGGTGTGACAGGAAGGCAGACTGGCTGGCAGCAGTGATGAGAAGAGGCGTATGTGCACATATCGAGGCACGTCTGCATGAAGCGCTTGCTCAGGAGCCGTCTTACCCTTTTGAACCTCATGCTTTGCCTGACCCGCGGCTCCCGGGTTGCTTGTGCTGTGGTTTTGCTTCTTCGTGGAGCGTGCCCCACGGTGATGCTGGTGCTGGCCCTGGGGTTGCCCTCCGACGTAAATCAGTGCTGTGTTGTTCTGTGCTGCCTGTGCTGTGCTGTGCAGGGCCGTGGCAGCAGCGAGTCTGAGCAGCAGGCGGCACAGGCGGCCGCTGCAGCGCTGGCAGGGCCCGGCATCACGCTCTCAACAGTGCAGGTGGGTCACGTGCGCAGACTGTGCAAATCGCCCCCCTTGCTGCCACTAGCATGAGGCCGCGGTGTGCGTGACCCTGCACTTCACAGCTGTGCGCACGACGGGCCCACAGTTGTGGCGGCCAGCGCCCGTGAAGGCTGGATACAACCGCCACAGCTGCAACATGAATGCGGGCATCGTGCGAGCGGACGCCATGATCACCCTAAGCATCCTGATCACTGCCGATTATGCACCGACGTTGTCCACGGTCAAGCAACTGCGGTATGTGCATTCATTGCATCGACGCCCCGGCTGCTGCTGCCTAATGCTCGCGCAGGAGGGGAGTGAGGGTGAGGAGTTTTGGTCGCTGCTGGGCGGCAAGAAGACCTATGCGGGAGCAAGCAAGAAGTGAGCGGCTGTATTGCATAATTGCATGGCACGGCCATACTTCAACACTTGGCGTAAAGATTCATCCGTAAAGATTCATCCTAGCGGGTGTTACAACTAATAGGAGGGGGAGCGGCAGGAGTGGGCGATGCACGTCGGAGGTCCGTCAAAACGGCATGCTTGGGGAAGGGAGCCACTCCTTGCCACCGCACACGCTTCCAACATGGCCCGCATCGCCCAACGCCCCCTGCTTTACCTTTCCTTGTGTTGCTACCAGCCAAGGGTTTCACCCCTACAAGCCGAAACACGAAGTGCAGGCTGTCCTGTTTGGCTGAGCAGTGGCCTGTGAGCGAGCGTCAGTATTTGGCTGTGCTTCTGTGCCGCGATGTGATTTGCGGCTTTGCAGGAAGGCTGCCCCGGGCGCGCCTGTGCTGTTCCACGTTCGGGACATGACTGCTGCCGCCGGCAGCGTCAAAGTCGAGGCCTACAGTGTGTTTAGCCAGGTGCGGTGCGGCGTGCCTGTGCAAGACCGTTGTCCTGTGTGTGTGCGCCTGCTGTGGCTGTAGCGGCAGCGGCCAGTATGGCCGTGTTTGCAAGCTGGGAGCGAGAACGGCCCCCGAGCACAGTAGCCAGCACATGCGGTGGACAGGGCTTGTCAGCGGCGTGGAGCCTGAAATACGATGCCAATAGACAGCGCAGCGTTAGGGTCATGATATTGCACCGTACCACTGCGTTGGAGCAAGCTGCATGGTGCTGGTATGATTGGGGCGCCAGTGGCAACGGTGCTCAGTAGGCCATGCACGCACCCCTTTGCGACCCTCACGCATGTCGTTCCATTCCACTCCAAACCGCCACCCTGCGTAGCCCTTCACTTGTGCGCCGCCGCTTGTGAGCAGGAGCAATTGGA
>BDDA01000296.1:47551-87737 GCA_001662385.1 Chlamydomonas asymmetrica | reverse complement strand
GGGGGGGGTGATTGCAAGGGCACCAGCACGAGGGCCCAAGCTCTGGCAGCAAAGGCAACAGTGACTGCCGGTGCAGGGGGCGGACGCGGACTCACCACAGCATTTTGCGGATCAGCAGATGTTGGGTGAGACGCGGATTGTGGTGGCGGTCATGGTGATGGTGGTTTGAGGCGTTGGGGGATTCATGGGCGTGCGGCGTGTTCGCTCCCATGCGATAAACCACCACACTCATTGTGCCGGCCGACATTCTATGCTGCATCGGTAGTCGTGATCATTGTCATGCCCTTTTGCGTACCGCATGTATGCATCGATTGATTAGTGTCATGCCGGCGTGCGCAGCTGTACCTGTGGATCGGGAAGGAGTGCATGCCCAGCGAGCGGACGCGCGGCCTGGAGATCGGCAAGCGCTACCTTGCGGTAAGGCGCTGAGACACACGCGGGGGCTGACATGGCCGCTCACCCAGACTGTGTTTTGCATGCCGCATGGAGCAGTGTCGCGGGTGCATGCATGCATCAGCTGGCAGCGATTATGTCGTGTGCTGCTGGTGCATCCACCAGGGACGCTTTTTGCGCTGCATGTTGCATGCGCAAACCGGTACATAAGACAAGAACCCGCCTATACTAGGATAACAGCGCTCCACGAATGATTAGCCTCTGCAAATCAGCCTGTATCACCTCATGGACAGCACATCTTGCACCTGCTTGACCCTGCGTGGGATTTCAATATCCGATGGTGTGTGCACGCCGCGCCCTGATCCGAAGTGCATAGCACCGCTATAGCGTGTCTTTTCTGGCAGGCTGGTCGCGCCTCTGGTCATCCCACGCTCTTGCAGCAGTCGCAGGATGGCCAAGTCGTATAATGCCGTGTGCATCGGTGTGTGTGCAGGCGCTGAACCGCGGCGACCAGGAGGTTGTGGAGGTGGAGGCGGGGAGAGAGCCGCCCTTCTTCACCGCGCACTTTGCGGGCTTTGACACGCGCGCCGCGGAGGCCATCCCGGATGTGTATGCGCAGAAGGTGGCGTCGATGAAGCTGCGGGAGGCTGAGAAGGAGAAGGCGGCGGAGGCCGCCGCAGCACAGAAGCAGCAGGCGGCTCAGTAGTTACTGAGGAACTAGGAAGAGTGCGCTGCTGCTGCCGTGCGATGCATGCATCGTGCATTGTGAGTCGTGAGCAGATGGAGGAGGATCGCAGCGGGGGATGAGCTTGGGTGCCTCTGTTGTCAGAATGGGCTGAGGGAGGGGAAGGCTGCTCAATAGAGCAGCCGGTATGGTCATTGCGGTACAGTAGCATTATGCATTCCCCGAGTGCTCCTGCCTGTATCGGAATGGCCTGTCTTCGTGCGCACTGAAAATGCGCCGATAGGTGCACTAGGCACGGGGGGCGCCTGTCGGTAGTTACTATGTGCTGTAGTATCGTATTATCACTTGTTGCCATGATTTGTGACTTGATTGTATATGCGCGAACCACCTGCGGATGTAGCCATGCCGTTGCTACACACATAAAACAAGTGACTTTCCGGACAGTGCCAGCAAAATCCATGTTTCATGTCTGCATGCGTTGAATGGTTTGCCGTTGGCCCTATCTAAAGCGCCCTACCTGGGGCAGCGGACCGTGTCGCTACAGCACCATGCGGTGCCGCTAGCGCCTTGCATGCAGGCCGGTGCAGGGCTTGTCTATGCCATATAGGCTTGCACCATGTTTCAACGCTCCGGTGTTCTCACGGCGCGATTGAGCAATAACACAGATTCGGACCCCGGCAGCGCCTTGCTTCCATGCATAAATGTATGGTTTTGCAACCTTTGGCAGGTCAGTTGTGTCACATGTGGGGGGCTGACGAGAAATCGAACATGACCACGCGTTGCTGCTAGCCCCGAGCCTCGGTTTGTCGTCGGCCCCCCTCCCCCTCCCACTCCTCCTCCCATACACACTCCCCACGATCGCACGCTACCCCCACCTGTTAATGCTCCTTCCTCCTTGCCCGCACAGCCCGCATCCGCCCATGGCATTCATCTCCCCTCGCTACACACAATGTGTGCGCAACTGGGTGTGAGAGGATCAACCTCCAAAGCATATTGGCCCCACACTGTTCTGCGAGGGTGCCCAGTTAAGAGTGTGCAAATGAAGTGAGCCATGGCCAACTGGGCAAAGGATGCATGGGATTAGACCACCCTGAGGACTGAGAAGCATAGTGCTTGGGGGACAGACAAACCTGGTGCTCAGACTGGTCGGGCTGGCTGACTGGTACAAGGGTAGTGTAGGGACTTCAGCAGAGCAAAAAGCAGCATCAGTGGGGTTGTCAAAGGTGTCCATGCAGCGCCTGGGCTCGACATCTTTGCTGATCAGCTCGAGCCCTACCAGCAAAACACCTCGAAGATATGACATGACCGATGCAGCATGAGCAGGATATAAGGCGACAACCTTGCATATGCACATGAAGCCGTCGCTTGTCAGTGGAGCAGAGCTGCCAACACCAAGCCGAGCGGATATGCCTTGCCAGGCCTTGGCTGCTACAGCCTTCTGCTGCTCATGCATTCAAAGCACAACAGGCTGCGCGCGTGTAAGCAGCAAAGCACAGCCGACTTCTACCGTTCAAAACCTGTGAGCGTGCGTGGGTGACCCAGCGACCCACCCAAACCCTGCGGACCGGTGGCTGTGGTGCATGTACTCAGACTGCTGCTGACGCCTCCAACGCCCTGGCTGTGCGTTCGTTAGCAGCAGTGAATGGAGTGCGTACAGCGCTGCCAGGGTTTTGGGTGGGTCGCAGGGTTGCGCACACGCTCACGGACTTTGAGCGGTCTCAGTCAGCTGAATCGCGGTGCACGACTGTGACACTGCTGCTTATGCTACTCAGCTGCAGTTCCAGCCCCACTGCTTGTCTAGGGTCAGGCCACGTCACTGCCGACATGTTTGCATCATGCCCAGCAATTGGACCATGCACAGCCCATCGGAGAGATGAGTGGGCAGGAGCTGGGGAACACCAGCACCAGGGGTGTGGAAATTGCAACTGAGCGTAAGGGCTCATGCGTGGCTCCCCAACGCCACGCACCCCTCTGCTGTGCGCGTCACCTTTAACGTGAAAAGTGCAGTGAGGTGACGGTGCAGGCGAGTGAAAACCTGCGCACCCCCAGAACTCACGTTGAAGGATCCACATTGCCTATTTGCACTGTGCTACATGGTTTGTGTCTGCCTTCCTTACGGGGCAAGGCACAGTGACGGTGTTTACGGCGACATGTTAAGTTTGACCGTCGTCCCCATGTGCGACGGAAAGGCCACCCAAGGACACAGGCTGCGTGCATGTCGTCTGATAGACCTGGCTTTCACCATATGGTTTGTGGCTGCGACTGGTCCTGTGCGTTTGCAGCGCGTGCTCAGTGCTTATTTATGGCTCGCGCGCTCGTCTGCTGCCCCAGCAGCGTCCAGTCCCCAGCTGACTCCCCTTGCTGTACAGAGGTGTGTATGGCAAGAGACTGCTAAACGAAAAAGCAGTGTTGAGTGTGTGTAACGTCTTTCCTAGGGGTGCAGGCGATGTTCTGGTGGGCAACTCTACCACAACTCGGTAACACTGTTGCGATGCTGCGCATCCAGTCACCTGTGGTGGGCACCTCTCGAGGATAAAATGGACCCAAACACCCGAACCGAAATCAAACCCCTTGTTCTCCACCAATCACTCAGCTCCTGCAAGTGTCAGGAACCTTCCACCGCTCTTGACTGAGACTCTTATCTTCCACCCCTCAAATATCCTGCCAACGAAGGATGTTGAACTTTCGCCTCCACAGCCTCGGCGACCAGGGCAAGGCAGCACCGGTGCGACAGGCAAGGTTTGTCACAAGACCCGTTATCTCACACAGGCGAAAATTTGTCAGCGGCCCCACCACAACTCACCAGTTGGAGCGGGCGGAGCTGCTGGTGAAACCAGGTCAGGAATGACATGAGGTGCTCGCACGTTGGCTTGCCCTGGTAGTAAAGAGGCTCTCCCCGCTACCAAACCATCGCTTGCGATTGTGACGCTCGTCGATAGCCCCGCGGTGTTCACAGCAGCGTTGGGTAGCTTACTGCCATGAGTCACTTTTGGTACCTGGCTGGCCATCCAACGCACAACCCGAGCGAAACGAGAGTTGCGCTGGTCACGTCGGTGCTACGCCTGTGAAACACAACCACCGATGAGCGTCAGCAAGGCTGCGTACACTGAGTGCTGTGTTTTGACAGCCTGCATGTAACCCCCTTGTCTTGTGCGTGCTGCTGATTGCAGTCCATGAAGTTAACAACACGAAGCTGGAGAACAGGCTTCAGGAAGCGACGCTGTTGGAAAGAAGTTGGGCACAGGTAAGCGGCGGCAACTCAGTTTGAACCCCGACGGCAGTTGGCATCCGCACTGGTTGCACTGTTTTCAACGCAGTCCCTGAGACGAAATAGGTCGCACCAGTGGCTAAGCGTTTCCTGATTTCTCAGCTGGTTGTTTCAGAGCCTGCTATAGAGGCGCCCAGCTTCAGCCATGCCAATCCCTTGCAAAACTTGCTGGCTTATGCCGACATGGACGACGCAGTGACGTCACGGTGCGTGTCACTGATTGCTGTCGTGTTCGCGCTAATGCAGCCCTCCAAGGACAAATACATTGAAGTTGAGCCGGTTTTGGAGTCCACCCTAAGCATAATCCGCCAAGGGCTGAACATGCTGCGGCCCCACAAGGACTTCTTGCCGCTGGCGGAGTTCCTCGCGCGCAACGGTGAGGCTTTCACAGACCGGTCTGTCGATGCGTACACGTGGAGTCACGCGATGCGTGAAAACTGCTGAATGTCATGTTTTTCCTAGCTGTGTCATAGCGTTTCCCTGACAGCACAAACGGGATCGCAAGCACAAGCCCGGTCTCGGCGGTAAAGCGCCAATCCAACACAGATGCCTTTGGCCTGGCAGTTGAACTCGTGCACTTCAAAAGGGTTACTTCTTGTGGCAGCATAAGGCATAGCATTTTTGCCAACATCTAATTGGTGTGCTGTGCTGTGTGTGCTGTCTCATCAATGATGGTACGCCATGTTTGCAGGTGCTGCACTGGTGTACATCATGTACGCCCGCAGCATCATCAAATGCATCTGGTGCAAGTTCAGCCCGTCCACTGCCCTTTTGATGGGCGCCCGCTTCATCGCGACCGTGCCCACACCAGATGAGGGCGCCAAGGGCCAGACGCTGGGCGGTGTTCTGAGGACGCTCGAGTCTGGCGGCCAGGTGCGGCTCACATACAGCGTGCGGTATGTGTGCCTGCGTGTGTTCCTAAAAACTTGGCATGGCTTGCATGCATGCACCTGTCGCTACCAACAGAGCTGCAGGCGTGCAGTGCTGGGACATCCAGCAGGTGGGTGTGGGGCACGTTGCACAAGGCATGCAGAAAACACGCCTGGCAAAATAGTTTTCGGCATCTTCAGAGACTCAGCCTGCTTGGTGCATTACCCCCCTCCCCCCCACACACACCCACACCCATTCATCGCTGACCCTACTCCCCAACCCTGTACCCGCATGCATGCATGCAGGTAAAGGACGTCATCTACGTCAGTTCCGGCCACTCAGAGGACGCGGTGTTGGCGGCCGCCGGAGCGGGCAACAAGGACGTTGTGTTGTTCCGATCCCGGCCCCATGCCTTCGTCAAGACGCCCGGCGGCGAGTGGTACGACGGCACCTACTCGCAGCCCCCCGTGGTGGACGGGTCTGCACTGGCCGGCCTCAACGCGGCCATCGGCATGGGCTATGTCGCGGTGTATTGCTACACCACCAACGCCCAGGTGCAGGAGTGGTACCCAGCTGCTATGCGGGAGAGGGTGCATGGGGACTGGGGCATGCGACGGAACCCCAAGACACGCCTGAGCAGGGCGTGGGAGGGGCGAGCGATCGTCGGCAGCCTGCCTTGCGTGACCGCCCTCGCAGCTGAGTACACGGCAGCTGGCGGCAAGGCCACGACCGGCGTGTGCTTGCCCCCCGGGTGGTCAGCGGGCGCCGTATACACAAAGGTCTACACGGCAGTGGGCGTGCCTGAAGACGAGTGCTTCGTCAGCACTGGCGAGTTCGTGCAGAAGGTAGTGGGGCGCCATGCCAACAAGACGGCGGAAAAGCGCCAGCGGCAGCATGACGACATGCAGCGGCGCTTGATGCGTGAGGATGCATCGGCGGTGGTGGCGCCGCTTGCGCAGTGTGAACAGGCTGTGCAGCTGGTGCACGCCTAGGTGGAGGCGCCATGCCGCGCTGCCCTGTTGCGGACCTGCAGCTGTTGCTCGCTACAGTCAGCCCTTCCCACGAGCCTGTTTGGCATTGATTTAAGGCCCTGTGGTGCTGGTGGCATTTTGCCGTACAACCAACTGCTGTGACTACTACTGACCGAGACCGAGACCGAGCCTGACAATCACAATTGTATTGATTTCACGTCCGAAAATTCGTTGTTACACAGTGTTGGATGCGAGCAAATTCATGCCGTCCAGCTCACCACATGCGTGTTGCATGCCTGGTGGCACGCAATTCTTACATAAAAAAAACAGAGCACGCCTGATTGCGGTTTGCCTTTGTTGTGTCCCGTAGCAATTCTTGTTGTATTGACCGATATGTTCCCCCCGATTTGTCTTTGCGATCTGAATCTCAATTGTGCTTTCGCTACGAGCAAGCATTCTAATGCACCTGTTGCGTGGTAAATTTGGCGATTGAAGTTCATCCACATAAATTGTGCAAGCCATGCACGCTGCACAACCGACTCATGCCTACGGCCTATACATTCATAACAGCTCGAAACCTCATGCGCTCACCAGTTGCTTTGCCTTACTGGGTGTGATGGGTTGTCATGCCTCACGCTTGCGTGATGAGTGTCGAGCACGCCTGACCCAATTTCCCATGCACTCAGGTGCCCTGTCACGCGCGTTCCCCGCAGTCTCACTTTATAGGCGGATTCTGTCTTGAGTGATCACTTACCGACGTACGTCTCTCCCACCATGCGCACCGTACATACCGCCTTGCCAATCATGCAGGCGACATACGATATGTGCACGAAACCCTGAACAAGAACTGAACACTGAACTGAACATTATCTTAGAATTCCAGCTCCTGGACTCTGAAGCCAAGATGTCGTTAAGGCAGCAATAAACTGCCACTGCCGCGTGCTTCTTGGGTTGTCCGCCTTGCCGTTGCATGGATAGCGCTGCGCGCTCAACTGTAACACACACGCGTTGCTTGCTGCAGCTGTGCGACTCTCAAGGTGTGACCCAAATCAGTGGCATACCGTACACACATGTGTACCCTGCCCAGTAGGCAGGCACTGCAGTACACGATGCAGCGCTGAGCCACCCAGGTACCTACCAGTGCAGCATCCTGCATATGCATGCACACCCTGCCTATATGTCTGCCGTGTTCATGAGCGCTCATGCCCCACCTTGACAGCTGCTGTGCTTTATGGGGGTGCATGGCAGCAACATAACAAGGTCCCTCACGCATTGCATGCATATTGAAACCAGTGCTGCAACACCGCCTGGCGGTGGGTTGCTGCCTAGCTTTTGCAGCTGGCAACAAACACCATTGCTGCAGCTGGCGACCTTACATACCAAAGAGTGCACCTGGCATGTGCATGATTGACCGGGGGGGGGCAAAGTGAGGCGGCTGACATTGCAGCGTTGCTGAGGACCAATTGTGCCATGCAGAATGCGTGTACAGCGCAAACGTTATGCCGGCGTCAGCCATGGATAATCCGAATGAGTATGCAGAACGGTCCAACGTGGACTGGCCGCTGCAGACCCCCGACGCCCATCAGCAGAAGCAGAAGCAGAAGTGTGTATATGTTCATATGTACAGCAGGCACGCATCTGCAAGCGGCCACACCAGTACATGCATGTACCAATATCCGAGATGCATGCATTTGGGTCACGGGGGCAGACTGTGAATCCATCACATTACGGATCAAGTTAGGCGTTCGGAGTACAGTGCACAACTGCACACGCATGACAGTGCACACGCTCAACATCGGCACCTAAGATGGGGTCCCAATTTGGGTCCCAATGGCAGCGCCAAGAACGCTGACAGCGTCCAATCACGTGATGCAAACAGCCTGGAGTGGGCGTTCCGGCAGGCTGCACAATATGCATGTGCGGGCGCCGGGCGTTGTGTACGGGGCACGCCCGCCTGCTTCCTGTACACGACACCCGAACATGCATGATGCATTTATGCGCAGCCAGCAGAGTGGCCTCCGGGTCGCAAAGGCTTTACACCACAACACACACGCTGCAGCTAATGGGTCCAGCAAGCATCCACTGGCTGGCAGGGCCTCACTGCTCGCTACTTGCGCAGCATGAGCGGGCAATGCTTGAACACGTTGTCAGGGTCGTATTTCGCCTTGAGCTCCATCAGGCGCGCCAGGTTGGCCTCGCCACCATACACACCTGCCTTGTGGGAGGCGCTGGGCGAATCTGCAAACGACATGCAGCACAGCCCGTCAGGGTTACGCGCCGTAGGCCAGACACTGGTTGGGGAGCGGGCTTTGCACCGCGCCTTGTTTCAGCAGCTTGTGTGGCAGTAGGAAGCATTCCTACTGCCACACAGGTATTGACCGACCCTGGAGATGCACCCGTTGTGTGCGCCTGCAGCTCGCTACAGAGCAGACTGCAGGAGCAGGTGTCTGCTCAGTTCATTCTCACGCGCTGGCACCGCGGCGCCGCTGCTGCCGCCGTCCCGGCTCCAGACACAGGCACGTCAAAACCTGAACGATGTTAATAGGCCTAAGCCATGAAGCGCGATGTTTGTCGGGCAGCCTAGCGTGTAGCCTGCGCATGCTTCGACGCTGCTGAACCATCCTGAGCACCTCTCAGCCAGTTATCACCACGCAACCACCCACCGTGCAGACTGCATGACCCCACAGTAATGACACTGCATGGCCCCATGGCAACAAACAATGCTAACCCACCGTGCATGTTGAAGTTGGTGTATGCTGCGTCGCTGAAGGATGTGACGGCCGCCATGGCGGGCCGGTAGCCCTTCACCCACGCAACAAAGGCCTCGTTGTCCGCAGGGTCCAGCCAGCCGGCAGCGATACCCGCCGACATGTCCCACTGCACAGGATATGACACACCACGCACGTAACGGTGTGCACAACACAACACATGCACGCACACGTATGCTGCTGTTCACGGGAAACTGCGCAACATGTGAGGCGGAACGTGTGTGCATGGAAACCCAGGAGTGGCCGTTCTGGATCAGGACACAGGTTTTGGAATACGGATATGCGTGACGGACTTGAGCATGTGACATAATGCGACGCTCGTTGCTGCCAGCGGGTTCGTGCAACGCTGCAGCAGGAGCCTTGACGAGCGAGCATGTGGCAGCTAGCCCAGGCTGCGCCCGCCCGCACCCTCACCTCCTTGAAGCCTACGGGCATGTCTCCGTCCTTCATGCGGCCGCCCCACACGTCAAACGCGATGAGCGAGTAGGGCCGCATGGCGGGCGGCATGGTGGAGACGTACTGCTGGAAGGCATCCATCAGCGCCTCGCTGGCCTGATGGCGGCAACACAGTGGCACGAGCAACAAGCAGGGGAGGAGGAGGAAACGGAGGCAGATTGGGCAGCAGAGCGAAGAACAAGCAGGGGAGGGAAGGAAGAGGCGGCGGACAGTGAGGATGTGGACCGTGAGAAAAGAGGTGCTGAGGGTATGGTCGTCGTGGTGGAAAGGTGAAGCAGCATACATTTGGGTCATGACTGGCTTCGCCTCGACGGTCTTGCAAGCCATGATTGTATGGCACTAGGCAGACGGTACCGGCCTAATCAAGGCGCGTTGTGGCCCTCACCTCCTGCGTGCGCAGGGGCACTGACGCCCAGTACACCTGGGTCGAGGCCGCACCCTTGAGGAAGGGAACCAGAGACACCTGTGCGCGTGTGCAAGGCGACAGAGCAGCAGCAGCAACAGCAGGCGGGCGGGATGACGCAGCGCACCATCTGGGTCAGAGTACGGCAATCCATTCCGCACCCAAGCACTTGTGGAGAGGAGCACCAAGCACAACAGGCGACCTGGAAACTGCGCATGTGGGGCATCGCCATACAGCTGCCGGGGTGGGAGTCAAAGGCGGCGAATGCTGACACCTTAGACTGACCCAGTCAGGCACCCAGGTGGCGCATGCGGGGCAGCATCGTCATAAGCATATCACTACTGTGTATCATACGTGCCTGCAGGTCATAGTAGGTCATCTTGCCATAGTGATCCTCCAGGATGGGCCCTGCAGCACGCAGGCCCGCCACGGCGGCCTGCTTCTCCTCCGGGGTCTTCTCAGCGCCATGGTAGCCAACCTGCAGGGCGGAGACAATGGCAGGGGCAAATCCAGCATCCAGCATTGCCGTCCACATGTCCGCTGCAATGCGAGCTGCAGCGTTAAATGACAGACCTGACAGACATTCTGGAGGTAAAACAGAAGTGTAAAGCGCCGCATGCTGGAAATGCCGTCTGGGATGCTGCGGGTGGAAAGCTCATCAAAGTGATAACCACCCCACTGCACTCACAAATCCAACCACCCATAGGTCGCCGGTGGGCAGCGCAACGCCCCACACTGCTGCTCCAAGACCAAGATGCTCCTCCTTTGCGGCCTCGTACCGCAGCCACGACATGGCCTTGCGCAGCACGGATCTGTCCTCAGTGTCCTTGAGAATGATCGTACCGCCGACGAACTGGGTCACGTCGTGCAGCTTGAACTTGATGTGGGTCACCACGCCAAAGGCAGAACCGGCGCCGCGGATCGCCCAGAAGAGATCTGGGTTCTCGTCCTCGCTGGCGCAGATCTGCACAGAGAGAATCCCCGAACAAGCGAACATGAGTGCAATCCGTCATGTCACGTTGGCGTGACAGGCTCACATCACCTGTACAACTGTTCAGAGGCAACGCACCCGTTAGTCGCCTGGTCTCCATCGGGGGAGGAGCAAGGGCCATTTGGTCGACACGGTCCTCACGTAACTTGGAATAACAATGCACCCGTGGTACATACTCGCCACAAAAGCATGGACCAGCACCATGCAGTGCACAGTGCACCAGCTGACTCACCACGTCACCTTTTGCATCGACCAGCTCGACCCAGAGGATATGTGCAGCCGTACACCCAAAGTAGCGCGTCATGTTGCCGTGGCCTGCAAGCGCAACGCAGCGCAGTCTTTGTACGATGCTGTGCGCTTGCCTGGGCCTGCCTAGGCGCGAGGCAAGCGGGAAACTTGCGCTCAAACTAACCACCCACTTCCGGCATGCGAGGTGGCGATATGGAACACCATCACTTCGTGCATTGTGCACCATACACATGCATGGGCAAGTGGGTTTGGATTTTGCACGGTCGTGTGCATTACTGCATTGCGATCGCGCAACAAGGACGCAGGTTGACTGCACAAAACGGATGCACTTGCCGCGCATGTTAAATCATCTGGGTGTGGGATTTGCATTTGTTCGTGGGTGTTGCAATCCTCATCCCGCAAACACCCACAACCCTGGGCTGGGCAAGGGCTAGGCGCCGTGCGCCGTTCTGGCTTTCAGCGGCGACCGCACTCACCACCGCCAAGCGCCAGACCCATTCCAGTGACGGGTGCAGTGCCTGCAGAGGTTCCCAACGCAAACCAAAACTGTTCATTGAACGACCAGTGACCTTGCGCTGCAGCCCAGAAAGCAATAAAGCAGCTCGCATGTAACTTTCAAACCGCAACCGCTGCAGTGAGACATGGCCCTTCTTGCCACCCTTAACACGTTACTGCAGCGTTACATTACTGCTGGCGCCGCAGCCCATACCCAGAGGAGTGGCGAGCCCATAAACGCTCGTGGAGGCGTCAATGTCATAAAGCCAACATCCGCCTTCAGCGACGCACGTCTGTTGCTTGGGGTCTGTGCTCACGCCCCGCATCAAACCCAAGTCCAACATGATGCTGCCCTTGACAAGGCACTCATTCCTACACTTAAACACAAGAGCAAGATGCAGCAAGTCAATATTTGGTGTAGCCCTGTCCTATTTGTGCTGTCAGCGCTGCTGGCGGTGGTTGGCAGCGTGGTACGATCCCCAGCACTTGCCTTACGCTATGGGCTCCTCCCTTCACCGCAACTTCATAACCGTTGGCAACAGCAAAGCGTACAACTTGCTGCACCTCTCGTGTGTCTGCAGGCAAGTGTGCAACATGCAATCAATGTGTGGGAAGCCACATGGAAACCGCCCATGATATGAACACAGGGCCAGCGCAGGGCCAGGCTCCTTACTTCTGGGCTTGACCACTGCAGCCGGCCTCTCTTCTTGGGGCGGCCTGACTGCTGAGTACCCAGGCAGCACGAGCGCCTCCTCGTACAGCGGCTCGCCTGGCAAAGCGACCCCTCCAAACAAGATAATATCGCGGAGCTTCTCAACTGCCATGGCTGATGCTTGCACACTGAACAATCCACGTCTGCCCACACTCGATTGTTTGCAGAGGAACGGCAGCTGGTTCGTTTGAGGGCGCGTGCCGTTGACGTGCGGGAAGCGCAAAGGGCAGCGAGAGAAGTGTATGCTAAACGGACGCAGTTTCGTGACACAGCGGGCAAATGAATTGGTGTTTAACATAGCATTCGATCTGGCTGCTGCAAGTTTATGCAAATGGCACGGCGTAATCATATGGAAAGTTCTCAGCTCTCACACTCTGCAGTTGCATAGTTGCATGCTGGGCGGCATTTGCCAGCCAGGCAGGTACGAGGGGGCAGCGAAAGATTGGCGATAGCCTGCACTAGAGGGCAGAACACGTCGTATGAAGCGATGATAGACGTGATCTAGGTTACCCGCTGACCCTGAATGCGGACGGGCCCTGGCCCCTGGTACTGATAAGCACACGCCCAATTGGGTCAGCACCAACGCAGCGTAAGCCGAAGTGCACGCCATGCCACGATTACTGGACGGTGCAGCCAGACATGTTTGTCCCATACGCATGCCCTGCGACACATTGGTGACATAGGTCAAGGTGAATCAGAGGCCGTTTTCTGGTTGTGCTGCCAGGAGGGACAAGATTCCGTTGGCTGTGAAGCTTCCCGCTGCAATGCATGTGCACTACACATAACCTACTCGGCAGGTGAGGTGCTCATGGCCCGCTTGTGCTCTTGCTGAAATGGTGCGAAAGCGGGTGTGTGAACGTCGTGAACAGCCCAAACCAGCCGAAACAAACCACTGCCACGAATGCATAGTGACTTGGAGACTCAACTGTTGCGCATGCCCTATCTTTTGATGTTACCCAGCCCAGCTCTTCAACAGGCAGCAAAGGCATCGCAAACCAACCGAGCGGTTTGATGCGTCACATGCTCATGCATGTCCTGCGCTGGCCTCGCAGCGCTCACTCGCCAACCGACGCTTTACCCTCATCAGACTGCGGCTTGAAGGCGGTAATGCCCGCACCCGCGACTCCCGCTGCTGCTGGGCCCGTGCACCGACTGCGCTGCATAGGCATGCTGCTGGCGTCAAGCTGGGAGGCACGCAGGGGGATGCGTCCACACGCACGGTCGCAGGCGGAGCGACAAGACTGCCATCAGGTGCTGCTCAAACAACACGTCGTGATTTGTGAAGGTACAGCGCAGTGCAGGGTGCTGAGGACTGACCACCAGGACTGATCACCAGGACTGACCACCAGGACTGATCACAAGGACTGATCACAAGGACTGATCACAAGGACTGATCACAAGGACTGACCACCAGGACTGACCACCAGGACTGACCACCAGGACTGATCACCAGGACTGATCACCAGGACTGATCACAAGGGCAGGACACGGACCTCAAGCAAGGGCTCAAGCAGGTTTTGCATCGAAAGCGTCCCAGCGAGCCAAGCATGCATGCATGCAAGCTCATGCAATGATTATGCACATCAGTGGGGCATTGGCAGACACTGTGGAGTACTGATGCTGTGATGGCATTAGCGCCTGTTGAGCGCCATGTGCTGCGCGTGGCGCCCGCCTGACTGCGTGCGTACTGTACACTGGAGACGAACAGCCATTCATGCCGGTGTAGCAGGTAAATCTGAAACATGTGATACCCATTGAGGCAAAAGTACCACTGGAGATACTATGTGAGTGTGCGTGCAAATCGTGGTGCATGACTGCTGCAAACCTGTGCACGCATGTACACAGTCGCATGCTTATGCAGGCATCTTGGATGATGTGCCATGGAGGCCTTGGCGTGCTGAATGGCCCAGCACGGGAGAAGCCACAATGCATGTAATAAATGGGTGGAATGCCCATCATGGCTTCATGGCCACCGGAATGTGTGAGGACATCGGGTGCACAGTCAGGCTCGATGGCATGTGGCGCTCACTGCGTGTGCATATTGTGTTCGTGTGTGCATCAAATTGTTTGAGCGGTCCTTGGATGTTTTAGTACGGTATAAAACCACCATGTTACCGATACAGTATGCTCTGTGAGAATGGGCAGGGCAAACACTTGTGGGTGCGCTGCTTTGCTAGCGGCACCACAGCAAATCGCATTGTAATGGCGGGCGTAGGCGCAGCCCAGCGGCGTGTTGCAGGCCCGGGATGTTGGCCACACCATTGCTGTGCATGCTCAGTCTTTCACACCACCTTCCCTAGAGCTTCTTAACAATGAAATGCATGTGGGAGCCGCAGCTGCTGGATGCACGCTGGTTGAATACCACATACAACAACGCCTTCCCAGGAAGCCCAAGCCACAAGTCAGCTCCACTAAATACACTTACGCAGCACAACGTCCTGCATTGTCAAGGCTTAGCGTGGTTTCATCAGTACCCCGCCCATGGGCGCATTCCTCAGTACAGCATCGTGAGCACAGAGCCTGCTGCAGCAGCTATGCAGCACACGGCCCCGCCGCCAGCGCCCACAAGTGCAGGATCGCAGATGGCAGATGGGGGCGCGAGGCATCCGCCTGCTCGCCCAGGACCCGATGAATCATGTGCATCCGCATCATGGCATCCAGCCTGCTGCTCCATCCCGCAAGGACCTACCGCTGCCGCCGCATTGGCATCGGCGTGGCCATGTGGGCTGCTGCGGTGCTGCCGGGCCGATCCGGCATCCTGTATCACGGAGACGTCCACGCTATGCACTGCGTCCCCCAGCCTTAAGCCGCGATGCAGGCGGCCGCTGAGCGCGTCCCACACCAGCAGCCGGCCGTCATGCATGCCCGCTACAGCCATGCCAGCGCTTGCAGCCATGCATGACACTCCTGGGAGGCCCAGGGGGCGACCCAAATCGCATCTTGCGTCCGCTGCGCTGCCACATCGCCCTGACTGCTTTCGGTGACCAGGAGCATCACCACTGCCGCCGTGGTTGCTGCTGGTGCCGCTGTGCGTCAGCGGCAGCGCCGCCGCCGCCGCCTCAGCAAGCTCCTGCTCCCCGCCTGCTGCATCGGCAGCGCAACCAGTACCCCTGGAGTGGCCCACAGTGCGCAGCATGACGGGCGCCACCACGGTTTCGGAGCCCCTCCCCAAGCAGGCCAGGAAAGCAAGCGGCGGCCCGCCAGCCTGCACTGCAGCCGCAGCAGTCGCTGCCCCGCCATCCGCACATCCAGTGGGGATGTTTCCGGCATGCGGGTCTGCTGCGCGTAGCTGCATGCTGGCTACGCCAGGCAGCAGCGGCTGGAGCGACCACAGAGGCTGTGCGGCGGCACGGCGGCCATTGTAGCCGCTGGCATGAGGCGGCTCAACCACCCGCAGCAGCGTGCCAGCAAGAACATCCCACAGGGCCATCCGGCCGCTGGCGCATAGCCCCAGCGCCACCTGTGTATTGCCGCAGTACTGCGGGAGCAACCGAAGCTCCACCACATCGTCATCCGCGCTCGCGTTGGCCCTGCCATCGCCGAGGCTGCCCTCACCACCGCCGCTGCTGCGGCCAGCATCGCGCTGCATGGGCCTGTGGGAGGCTGACCCAGCCCCCCCTGCAGCGGCAGTGGTTGACGCGCCAGACAGCCGGGACTGACGCGCTCCTTGAGGGGCGGCAGTACCTGTCGGCATGCGCCCGCCTTGCTGCAACGGGGGCACAGCTGGTAAGCGGTGTGCAACCAGGCAGCGATGCAGGGTGCTGTCAAAGCGCCACGCGTGTGCAGTGCCGCCACGGCCCGCAGCCACGACCACCACGCCCTCACCATCGCCGCCATCGCCGCAGCCCTCCACGTGACCAGGCGGATGATGGTGACCCAGATCATGATCAGGGTTGTCACATGATTTGGGTTGGGGATCTGGCTTCAGAGCGGCACTGTTGGGGAATTCGCAGGCTCCCAGCGCGACGCACGGCATCTCGCAGGGCACTGGAAGCAAGTGACGGACCTCCCAGCCATCCTGCCCGAGCTGCAGCACACGGACCGCATGCTGCTGCTGCTGCGGCTGCACAGAGCGCGTGCTATGGCCCTGACCATGATACGCTCCGAAACCACGTGCCACCGGGACGGATGAGATTGAGTCCAGGGTGGGCGTGCGCAGCGTTGACCCCAGCACAGCGGCCAGCACGGACTCTGTAGCTGCCATGGCATGGGCACCCTCCACGTGCAAATGCCGCCGATGCAAAATCTGTATGGCAATCTGCTGATCCATTCTAATCTCTGGCGGGATAACGGCGGTGCTGGTGTTGGGAGCAGCGGGCAGAATGGCAGCTGCCTTGTGGGAGGGTTCCGGCAATGGCTGTACGGGCGGTACCGCCATCTGAAGGCGCAGGCAGCTCTGCACGCACTGGGCCAGGAGATCCCACACCACCAGCTGCAGCTGGCGCACGATTCCCTCAGCATGTGCTGCTGACCCAGATGGGCCCGCTGTGCTCCCGCCAGCATTCGCCGCTATGCACGGCGGGCCCACATCCACGACGGCCCAGACCACGAGGGGAGCAACTGGATCTGAGATCTCATGGCTGATGGCTGCTGTGCCGAACCGGCTGTGGGGGAGCTGCCCTGGCGCTGTGGCTGTTGGCTGGGCGGTGGAGACTGGTATGAACGCGGTTGCCAGCACGCGGCCGGGCAGGTTCAGGGAGCAGGACCTTCGGCACACCAACGGCACATGCATCATGGGCACAGGCATCAACGGTATAGACATTGCATTTGCATGTGTGCAAGCGCATACCCCGTATGCGTTTTGTGTTGTAGCACTGGGGTAGCGCCTCAAGGAAGGAAGGTTGTGAACTCTGAACAGGTGACCTGAACAGTGCACTTCGGATGCACATGCAATCACTTGTCTCGTGCACGCACGCGCGCCTGGTTCGGCGTGACCAGCAACCACTATTCTACGGCAACCACCCACCTGCTTGCTTGGCGGACCGCCTGCGTAGCTGCGGCCCCCCGCGTTGCGCCCGTGCCATCCGCAGCTGTGCCGCCAGGATCAAGTGTACCGCCAGCCGCCGCAGCGGCCAGGCGCTGCCTGATTCGCCGCCCGGGCACCCCTGGAGTGTCTCCGCCAGCGGTTAGCTGGCCCTCCGGTGCATGGCCCGATGCCATCGCATCCACACCTGCCTCCGCATTCTGCTGGTGGGCATTCGCGTCAGCGGTGCAGGCGGGATCATCACGCTGCAGGTCCAGATCGCTGGGATCGGTTGCAGCCAGTGCGAGCGAGCCGTCAGTACCGCCGAAAAAGGCGCCGGTTTCGGGGATTAGATCCGGGGCCGCGGTCATGGGTGCCATTGCGCACGGCGGCGTGGCGGGAATGACATCCACCTCGGACAAGACCGTTGCGTGGAGTGCTGCTGCTGCTGCCGCGGCTGGCCCTGCTGCTGCATCGACACGTTGCCCGGGCAAGCCACCAGGAGTGTGGTTGCGACGCTGATGGCTGTGCGGCGGTGTGCGTGTATGCGCCTGCGCCTGCAAGCCACCCTTCCCACTGGTGGATGGGCAAGGGGAAGCTGACACGACACTGGGAGTCGCTGCCACTCTGGTTGCGGCTGCTGCTGCCGCGGCCGCCTGTTCGGCGGCCGGCCCCGGCTCGGTCTGGCCTTGTTGTTCGCGGTCAACAGCAGGTGCATCATCGGCGCTGACACCAGGATGCTCCGAAGCTTCATGCCCGATGCTGACGCACGTCTGAGGCACGTAGCAGATGGAGGTACCGTCCAGCCAGGCGGTACTGCGTCGCACGCTGTCGTCCCAGGCAGATCGCCGCTCTTTCTGGAGCGTTTCATCGCCATGCACATGCGCCTCAGCTGCATCAGCATCCATGCCATGCGGCTGGTTGTCTAGCATGCGCGAGACGGCAGCATCCTGCCCTACTGGTGATGGCGTCATGGTTTCCGGCTGCCCTACCGATCTGGGCCGGGGCAGCATCAGCAACGGCTCCAGCGGTCCCGGGTCCTGGGTCACATCTGTACCCTGTAGGCTGATTGACCTGGGCGCGCCATCGCCTAGGCTACTGTTCCGCTGCTGCTGCTGCTGCGCCTCCTGCGCATTGGCATGGATTGCAGGTGCCACAGTCTGATGGAGCGGCAGCACATCCCGGCTTTGTGCGTCAGGTTGGCCAGCTGGCGGCAGTGCGGGCAGCGCGTCGGTCGGTGGGGGATGCCTGCTGCCTGGCAGCCTCCTCAGAGGCCTGGAGATCATGCCTGGGTGCCGCTGGGGTTGCTGTGGAGGATGCGATTGATGTGGGTCACCGCCTGCCGCCTGCAGCAGCTTGGGTTGCTGCTGCTGCTGTTGCTGTTGCTGTTGCTGCTGGGCTGAGGCATGGAGGTCCGTCGCTGCGGCAAGCTGCACGGCACCCGGCATGGCGCCTGCGGCTGTGTGCGGCAGCCGCTCTGCACCCAGCAGTGACCGAAGCAGTCCCCCCTGGCTGGGGCCACCTGCGGGCCCATCAGCATCCGCCGCTGGTGCAGCGCTGCACAGCTCTGCTAGCAACCCATGAGTGCCGCTCGCCCTTCGGGCAGCAGGCGCTGCCTGAGACGCCGACGTGGCCGGCGTTGCCATGCCCAACGGCAGCTGCCTTGTGAACACACCCCGAGGCCCAGCGGGTGCAACCGAGCTGGGAAGATCGTCCCGCCCGCCTTCAACCACGCCGTCATTGCCCACGGAGCCTGATTGTGAGCCGGTGGTAAGGTCTATGGGAGGGGCCGCACCCGGCGGGCAAGGTGTCACGGAAGCGAGGGCGAGGGGGGCCAGGCGCGCCGGCGCCGCTGAGCCAGGCCCTGCTGCTGCCGGGGAAGCCATGCTGAGCCGCCGCTGCGGCAGCTGCTGCCCGCCCCGCAGCGCTGGCGTGGCGGCCACCGCGTTCACACGGCCAGTAAACTGGGGAGCCGCGGACGCCGATGCAGCTGCTGGGGTGGCGACTACGGCGTTCACACCTGGAGTGGCGATCGGTCTGCCTGCAGGCTTCAGGTGTGAGAGAATGCTTCGCTGGTGCATGACCTGCTGCTGGCTGGGCATGCCAGGCGTGCTGCCCCCAGCCGTGCCCCCCTTCCCACCGCCACTGTGATGAGCAGGCTGGCCTCTGAGTCCAGGGGGGGCACTGGTGGGCCTACAACCAGGCTTGGCGTTGCCTGATTTGGCAACAGCTGAGCTCTTTTGTTTCCAGCCGTCGTCGATCGCGCCACTGATGGAAACCAGAGCAAGGGGGCTCAAGGTGGGGATGTTGGCGGCAGGCGGGACGGCAGCGAGCGGTGGCGTCCAGGCGGGTGCAGCATTCAGCTTGGGAAAGGGCATAAGCGACTGGCATGGCGTGGCAGCCAGGGGCGTGGGCGCCTGTCGCTCTGCGTCGCCCGCCTGGTGGCTTGGGTGATGGTTTCGGAGCTGCCCTTCGTGCTGCTGCCCTTGCGGCTGCGACTGCTCCTGCTGGATGTGTGGACGCAAGTCCTTCGCCAGGTCATCCTTGGGTGCAGCCCAGGGTGTCCCTGTGAGTCCACTGGTGCTGTTAAGCTCAGCAGGGCGAACCGCACTCTGTCCTAGTGGCACCTTGTTCGTGAGGTCCTTCCAGGGACGCAAGTCAGGCGTCTGTTCACACAGATGCTGCTCGACTGAAGCATGTTGCCCTTGTGGGCCATGCGCTGGAACTGCTGCCTCCGCCGCTTCAAGGCTGCATGTTGGGTGCGGGGCTCCTGGCGCAAGGGTGGTACGACCCGCATCGGTGCCGCATGGTACAGCATGAGAAGGTCTATGGTCACCGTACTCCAGCTGATGGGGCTGCTGCTGAGCTGCTTGGCTGCTTGTTCGTGCGCCCTCCCTGTCCGCACAGGTCGTCGCTTGCGGCTCGCGTGGGCTGTCACGCACCACGTGAGGGCTGCTTGGGATAACCTCGGGCCCAAGTGCCCGCTCGTCATGCTGAGAAATCAGCAGCCCACCTGAGGTCAGAGCTTTGTCTGCTGCTTGACCATCATCCTGGCTGGGCTGTTCCGGGCTGACAGGTGAACCAGCCTGCACAGCACGGCTTGGCGCCAAAGCACCGTCGCAAGCTGCAGACGAAACACCCTGGCCGAGGCGGGCCTGGAACATCTGCATATGGGATGTTGCAAGCTATGGTTAGATTACTTATCACAGCGGCCAGGATTGAGGGTTCACTATCCCGCTGTCAGCATTCTGTGGCCAGTTTGAACTGCCAAAATGCCAGACGACCCTAAACGTACCAAGCACAGAGTTTGGAAGTTGAGCTGCCATTCTTGCAAGTCTGTCTTGGAAGTTCCCTTGGGCTTTAAGGCCTCGATAGAAGGCTGCCCCAAGGCGTTTTGTGGCTGCACCGTCTCCCCACTGATCCTGCTGGTGCTGGCCAGCATTCGCGTCAATCGTCACGCGCTTCGCAGCAACATAGGTCAAGCACTAGGTAAGCACGGTGCGCGGGTTCATTAATAGTCGTATTATTGAAGTAACTGTGTGGTCACGCTCGTGCAGAAACCCAGTAAGCGTATTACGGCGATTCAGGACAGCGTAAACATGGGGAAGGGGCACACGAGGTGCACAGCCAACGATGTAACCAAGGCAGTTGGCAGAATTGCAATCTCACCGTGCTTGCACATGTCCAACATCGTGGCAAGCTCTACACTTTGCACAGGGGGCAAATGCGCCGCATCGCTGCATGACATCATGAACGTGGGCAGATCAGCCCCTGCTAGGGCAAGACGACATGTACATGCTCTGCCTGTATCGTGTTGTAGTCTTGAAGTAGGTAGGGTAGCCTCTCACTTGTTGGGTACTGATGGTTCCGGTTGCCCCTTGCTGACTGCCCTTCATGGATAGGCTCTGGCCTGCACTGCTTGTGGGAACTCTGTGGGGTGTAACGAATCCACTGGTTGCACGAGGAACACAAGTAGCAGAGCGGAAGCGGGCATTGCGTGCGGCGAAGAACGACAACGGCCGCAGCGACACAGTACGGTCATCAGTGTTTGGAGACTGGCTATTGTGGCTGTCAACGCCGCAGCTCTTGATTCCTCAAGCAGTGAACCAGTGTGGCAGTGTGTTGTTCACCTACCTTCTTGGTAGCGGGGCGGACCTTTCGTCGCTAGTGCCAATTGCAAACGCGACGGCGCTGGGCGTCAACGCGTGCACTGACCTTGCCCTAGGGGAACAGCTGGATCTGAAGCTGCTGGTTGCTGGCGTGTTGCTTGTGGCAGTTGGCGTGGTCCTGTGTGGCAGCGGGTGACCACCCAGTCCAACAAATTGGATTGGGCTGACTGGATTGGGGAGTCCTGACTGCTATACAGCAGCCCAAAGCACTACACATACGTGCTGCAGCGCCACTTTGCACAGCAGCCACGTGCTGCTTGGCGACGGCGTCCAGCGGCGTCCTGCCATACAAACAGACCACCGCTGACACGCACGTCCAGTGATGGCGTTTCCCGCCCGCTCAGCCGCTGTGGCGATGCCCAGCTCTTACGAGCAGCAGCAGCAGCGCCACGCAGTGTTTACAACGCTGCGCCCTCTCACCACTCAGCTCCTGCCCCACCACTCCGCGCCTGCGGAGCTGCACAAGGCGCTGACGCAGCTTGAGTCCCCGCTCCGCACCGCAGACCCTCAGGGCCTTGCTGCATGCTGGGACTACGTCACGTTACCGCTGTACATAATGGTCGAGTCTCTGGCGAACAGCAGGCAGGGGCAGCAGGCAGGGTCCTCCATTGGTGCTGGTGGCGGCAGCGGTGGGGCGCAAAGTGCCGCGGCAGCAGCAGCAGCAGCCAACCTTGCAGTGCCCGCCATGAGGAGCGACCGAGCAGCAGAGGCACTGCTAAGTGAGTGCTCGCACCCAGGTGCATGCAAAGGCACAACGGCACCAAGCACACACACACACACCCTCAGGTGCAGTTCCCACCATCACGCATGCAATCACAGTGCACGGCCCCACGGAAAGCATACTGCATGGCTCAACGGGAAGTACTTGAACACACACGTCATGGCCCATGGGAAGTAAAACGCTTGAACACACACACGTCAGGTGCAGTCTCCGTTCTTACGCGTATGCACACAGCACAGCCATGGGATTCACACTGCATGGCCTCACTCACAAGAGCTCCACGACAACCCGCATGGTGGTGTGCTCCATAAACTGTCACCAAGCAGACAGCACGTGCTGAGAAGGTTGCTGCTGCTCTTCGCAACGCCACGCTGGGTGTGTGTCATCGACAGTCATCGCGGCGTGTGTGGTCAAGTTTTTTCCTTCCCATGGAGCCATGCAATGTGCTTGCACACTGCGTATGCGTCACGCTGGAAACTGCACCTGAGGGTGGCGACGTGTCGGGGCTGAGCGGGGTGTGTGGTGTGCGTGATGCGCAGGCTGCCTGCTGGCGCTTGTGCAGCGCGCCCCCTGCGCTGCGCCTGACCAGCGTCTGGCGCTGCTGGAGCGCTTGGCGGCGCTGCTGGCGCTGCCTCGCGGCGGGGCCTCCGAGGAGGTATGTGAGGGGGCGCCACGCCGCGTATGGCGTCAACATGCTGCACCAGTCATGACGGCATTATAATAATACTTGTGGATAGTTGTTCGTCAGCCAACAGGCACCGTCAGCAGGCTGTGCAACCGCATCAGCTGGAAGGCTGGCCTGACGGACCATGGTCCGCCCATCATGCCCCCTTACCATCTTGACAGTCCTGCATGCATAAGGCTGTCAAAGAGACATTTGGCTGAATTGTCTTACATCTGGACGCCTTGGCGGCCATTGGTGGATGTGCTAGGTGGTACCGTGTGTTGTGTTTGCACATGCATGCAAACAGGCATTGGTGAGCTATCCCGGAGATGTGTGCAGGCTTACGCCTGTGCCTATATGCCTGCACCACACTGGGCTCCTACGCTCTCTATATGCCAGGTTGGCGAACCCTGTTGAGCCGGAGCATGGGGCGTTTGGCTGGCACGCTTCGGATGTAACATATGAGTACATGACACAGCATGACGTCCGCCTGCGCAAGTGCAACCGCATGGCGGCAACAGGGACCCGCAGCACAGGAGTGAGCACGTGAGTACATGAGTACATGACACGACATGACATGTGCATGCCGCTCGACGCTCGTGCATGCAGGTGCACATACTCGTGTATAGATGCCTGGACTTGGCGCTGCAGCCGCTGGCAGAGGAAAGCGCCTCAGCCGGCTGCGGTGAATACCACGCAGCTGCTGACGAGCTGGGGTCCGACGCAGGTTCGGATGTGGATGCAGAAATGGATTCAGATGATAGGCCATCCCATCCTGGGGCGGCGGGCGCTGGTGCGGCGTCCGCACGCGAGCGTGCGCTGCGCCGCCTGTTTGGCGGGCTGGTGCGTGGCGAGGTGGGGCCGCGCCTCGTGGGCATGATCATGCACCACTGCCTGGCGACCGCTGAGGTGGAGGCTGGCCTGCCGGCGCCAGGTGCGTCTGCGTCATCCCACGTGGCTCTGGTACAGCACCGTACGCATGTTATTGCCTTTATGTTGATGCTGGGTTGAATGCTGACAGCATAAACCATGTGGCACTGGTACAGCGCTTTGCGGAAACAGTTCGCTTATTTGTCCGTATCGCCGCCTCCCCTGCTTGCAGCCCACATGGCAGGTTTTGGAAGGCTTGTCTGCCTGCTTTTGTGTATGGCTGCCCGCATGCATGTTTGGCCCTGGAAGAGCGTCAATAGACTGACCATCCTTGCTGTCGTTACGGTATCAAGCACATCATCCAGGTTTGTGCACGTGCGTGTGGAGCAGGGGAGCGCTCAGGCGCCAGCGGCAGTAAGCCGTTGTGCGTTGCGGCGCTACGCGCGCTGCACTCGCTCATCAGGGTCGCCAGCTTGGACGCCAGCCTGCTGGCGTTCTTCCTCCCGGGAGTGATTACTGGCCTCACCAAGCTGCTGAGCAGCAGCTGTACCGCAGCAGGTATTGATCGCTAGTGGAGTTGTGGGCTTGCCTGATGCACCTGAGTGCTCTCCCGTGTGCTTCTGCTCGGAACAGAACACGATAACTCACCACAATTCACATGGCCTCATGATTCATGAATGGCAAGGGATGGGCAAAGTGTATGTATGTAGACATCCACACTCACATGCAGCAGTCATGAGCATGCTCGGTCATTTTGTGCTACTGCACTACAAACCTGCGTGCAACCCAGGTGGTGCAAGCGGTGGGGGAGGTGGAGGAGGCACCGCTGTTGCGGAGGCCATTGCTGCGCTCGTTGCGCTGTTATGTGCAACCCTCGCCGATGCCTCCGTAGCTAAGCAGAAACTAGGCGGATTCACATCCGCTGGCGGGTCCCACACCAGTTCTGCGGGACCGCATTCGTCTGGCGGAGAAAATGGCCACAGCCGCAGTGCGAACGGCAGCAGCGCTGCCATGGAAGGGAATGGCTCAAGCGTGACTCCAACCGCTGCGTCTGCCCTGGCGGCGCTGACCGCACTCGCGAAAGCCGCGTCCTCAGGTGCTGCTCCAGCCACAGCGAGCAGCGAGGCCGCATCGCCATCCCTGCCGCCCCTCCCTGGCCTGGCAGCTCGCAGCAGCAGCGGAGGTGCGCTGCACGTGCAGCGCACACCAGAGTGGGTGGCTGCCACTGCCGCACGTGTCGGGTTGATGTTGGGGAAGTCGTTGCCTGGTTTGGCAACGCACCGGCGGCCTGCAGTACGGGAGGCGCTGGCCCATGGCCTGATCAGGCTACTGGAGGAGGCTGGGGCCACGCTGGCCGGCAGCCAAACGTTGCTGCTGGAGCTGTTGCTGTCGTTGGCACAGGACGAGTGGCCCCAGGTGTCCGGCCCTTGCCTGGCGTGGATGGCACAGCAGCTGCAAGCTCAGGCCCAAGCACACACACCAGGGGCAAATCAGCAGCAGCAGCAGCAGCAGCAGCAGCAGCTTGTCGTTGGCGCAGCAGGGCTCGTGGCAGCAAGTCAGGGACGGTTGCAGGGAGGCAGCACCGGCGACGCGTTATCGCCCTCGGTGGTTGATGGAGCCGCTGCTGCGCTGCAGGCCTCGTCACTGCCGGCGGGCACCGGCGTTGAGGGCATGGACAACAGCCATGGCGTGGACGTGTTTGACCAGTTCGATCTTGGTTCCGATCTCGATCTCGACCCAAATCGCCTGGAGATCTCCGACACAGCAGATTACGCACCGGAGCTCCATGGCAGCACCATTGTCACCGCAGCACCACGTGTAGAGCCACAAAAGCCCTCTGCTGAAGGGGCAGGAGCAACCAGTGGCGGAGGCGGCAGTACGAGCGGTACAGGTGGAAACGGGGTAGCGGTACCTCCATCGCCCGCAGTGTGGCTGGGCGGGCTGCAGCGTGTCGTGAGCGGCCTGATCGAGGGTCTGTTTGTGGCGGTGCGGACCAGTGAGGAGCGCGCCTGTGTGCAGGGCCGCAAGCTGTCCACGGCGCTGCTGTTTGCAGGTGAGGCTGTCAGCCGGTCAGCGCATAGACCTCGGTGGCAAGATGTACGTGCCTGTGGGTGCGTGCATGCGCGCGTTGCGTGGGTGGGTGGATGTGTTGGGCACATTCAGTGCCTGGATGCCGTAGGAGATTGGTGTACTGTATTGAATTTGCATCAACTAAGCAGATCTGCCTGGTGTGCTGTGGGGAAGCTCATGACGGTGTTGGGCTCACAGCACCCACACGCACACGCCAGCGGCTGTGGCAACATGTCAAGTCAACAAGCGGCAACGGGCTACCCAGCTTCAAGTGCTCGACAAGCGCCCCTAGCGCCTCTCTCACCTTGAAGCCGTGCTTTAAACCCCTCCACACGTGCTGTTGGTTTTTGTTGCAGGGCCACGGAATGTGGACACCTGGATCCTGGAACGCCCGGCTGTGCTCTCCCAGCTGCTCTCCAACCTTGTCAAAGCCTTCGCGTTTGACCGTACCGCAGCGCCGCTGGTGCTGCACCTGCAAGGCGAGGGAGGGCCGTACTACGCTGACACAGATCCCAGTCAGCAGCCCTCTGCCACCACCACCGCAGGCGCTGCAGCGGCAGCAGCGGCGGCGGCGAAGCAACAGACCCAGCCCGTTGCGCTGCTGCCGCGTATGCCGTTCGGGCTGCTGCACCTCGCCTCCCAACGCTCCTACGGCGCGGTGGCTGACGTGGCACGCAGCCTGGGCCGGCAAGCACGCCTCACGGACCAAGGTGCGGCTGAGTCTGGCACCGGCGCTGAGCTTCGCTCATGGCTTGTTGCATGCATGTGCGTGTGTGCATTGTGGGATTGGGGAACATGCACAGTCAGATCAGGGAGGCCGTTAATTTGTTCACGGTAGTCATATGTCAGGAGGATTCGCCTCTTGTCGTCATCTGCCAGGACGCCTGAGTCATTTATTCAGGCCAGGGCTGACGAATTGCGTTTGTTTTGCTACTGAACTCATCCTCAGCGACTCAGCAAGCGTGTGCACATACAGGAAGCGGGTCCACCTGTGCTGATGTGTAAGTGCATCCGCCGTGTGTGTTGTGCTCCTCCCACGTGTACATGCCGCAGCTGCCCGAGGGTTCAACCAGGGCGACGACGGCGCCGCCCGCGCCGGCGGCGGGTCAGGCAGCGGCGGTGTTGCGCTGCGCCGCGTGATGGATGAGCTCATGGCCATGATGCGGGCACTGCTTGCGTCCAGCCAAGCGGGGCCCGAGCAGGTGCGCAGGATGTATGATGCAATCGTCTATGCATTTGTTTGGACTCGCATGCGATCATGCATGCGGTAGATGCGTTGGCGCTTACTGCATGTTTTGTGTTCTGTGCATGCAACTGACAACTTGTTGATTTACATGCACGTGGCAGCTACCCATAACTGCCTGCGACCGACCCTCGACTGGATGATTGATTGGTGGATTGGTTTTGCGTCCGGTGGCCCGGCAGGCTATTAGGGGACGAGTTGGTGCTCATGTGTGCACTATGCATCATGTTGCATGAGTGGTATTCATAGCGTCATGTGCAATGTGTGCCCACTCCTGCAAGCAGGCAACTTGGATGTTGGTTCACTGTGCGTGATCGACAGCCTCCGCACGAAACCTCTGCATGTGCGGTATGCATGTACTGTATGTCTTTGGAGGGAAGGCAGCCTGCGTGGTGCCGTGGCGAACTAGTTTTGGGCAGCCAAAACCGCCTGCTTTTGGCAGCCAAAACCGGCCTCTTTTGGCAAGCATCCTAAACCTACCTACCCAATTGTGCTGTCATGTATTCTCCTCTGGCGCAGGACTCTCGCTCCCTGCTGGGGCAGGCCAGCTGGCCCTGCGAAGCTGCCGCCGTGGTGGCCATCACGTCCGAGGTGCTGTTCGGTGCATCCAACGCATGGCAGGCCCCCCTGGACCTCGACATGGCATCCGCCTCATCCAGTACACCCAGTACCTCCGCATCCAGTACCACGCATCGCGCTAACGGCAAAGGGGAAGGCGAAGGCGATGACGCTTATGACAAGGGTGATGGTGACACGTGTGAGGATGGCGTCAGCCGACGGAGGCCGGCTCATGATAGGTTTCGCGAATCATCTGCAGCGCCTGTAGTAGCTCAACACCAGCGGCCCCCTCGTCAGCCGTTCTCCCTCCTGGACTCCTCCTTCGAGGGCGTTGTGTTGGAGCTGCTGCAGGAGTGTTTAGTGCGGGACCAGGCAGTGCTGGGCAGCGCCGCTGGCGCTGGTGCCGCCAGCAGCAGGGAGGCGGGATACCAGCAGCAGCAGCAGCAGCAGCAGCAACACGCTGGCGACAGTACGGAAGGAGCTGAGCATGCATCAGGCCCGCAGCCCTCTGCTCAGGTCGGCTGCAAGACTGCCATGTGTGCAAAGGTGTTTCCCCTGGGGGCCGTGCAAGTCGTTAGCTTTATGTATGCATATGTAGAAACGACCTACACCCAAAAGCCGGCTTCACCCAGATGCTTGCGGATTGGTCTCCACTTTGTGGCCAGCTGACACCCCGCATTCCCTCTCATTCCCTCTCAATCTCTCCCGGCTCCAACCGCTTACACTTCTTACAATGCACAGCAACATTCGGATGTGCATGTCCAGGAACATTCTGATGTGCATCCCCAGCGCAATACTGTGTCTTTACCCCGTCCTCCACCTGTTGTCGTTGTTGAGTAAACGATGAACGTCTGTGTGTGTTGCCAACGCGCCGACCATCATAAATCGCGAGTTGCTGATGCGTTGGTGATCAGAAAGTGCCTGTCGCTTGGAGTTACTCATTAGCAGCAAAACTGACAGGTCACTGACCAATGTGTTTGGTCTTGGTGCCCTGGTGCCCTGGGTTCCCTGCAGGTGCTTGGCGAGTCTGTGCTGCTGCTGCGCGCCAGCCTGGACGCGGTGGGTGTGGCGGCACGCGCGGTGGGCCCTCGCTTTGCCTCTAGCGGGCGCCTGCTGCGCTGCGTGCTGGTCCCCTGCCTGGAGCTGATGGGGGAGGCCAGGGAGGCCGTGGCGGGTGCTGCACACAACACGCTGCTGGTGGTGAGTTGCTTGATGGTAGCAGCGGGGCGTGTGCTGTTAACGGTGGGGGCTGCGTAAGAGCTATATGGGGTTGTCAGGTTTGTATGTGCCATATGCTGATATGCACACATGTGACCAGATGTAATCAGGATGTACGCTCTGGGCGAAGGTTCTCGCGTTTAGAAGCAGGTTGAGAGTGACGTTTGGGAGTGCGTGTGCCATGTTATTCCATATACCCAGTGCGCTAGCCGGCCTCGGTAATGTTGTGCAGTGCGCATGTACGCCTTGAGTGTTTGTGCATCTTGCATTGCATGCATGCCGCTGCCAGGTGGCGACGTATTGCGGGTATGGCGGCTCGCTGGCGCTGCTCATCACCGCCAACGGCGACTATGTCGTGGACGCAACGTGCTCGCGGCTGAGGCAGCTGGCGAGGTATCCGCGCGCCCCCCACCTGCTGGCGGCGCTGCTGGGGCGAGCCAAGGTCGCGCCCGCGCTGCTGCCGCTGCTGGCAGAGCCCCTCACAAAAGCGATCCTGGTGAGGCCGCGCGTGCTGCATGCTGATCTAACGCAACGGGAAAGGGAGTCGCGGAATACTGGCATGCGGCGCGTTCGGTCCTCGCAAGCTTGTCCCGGTTGTCATTTGTGCCTCACGCCGTGCGCTGTTTAAGCTCCTTTGGCCTCTGGTTTGCGCTGCTGTGTGGCGTGATGCTCACCGTTGGCGCAAGGTGGGCACACAAGCGCAGGCCTTGAGCACCGACGCGATGGATGTATGTAGAGCTGCATGACAAATCATGGCATTGCATGCGCACGCATTGTTACTTGTCAGCATTCAGGGCCTGGGTGCCTCACCTCTCACTCGAACCGTACGTTTTTGCTTGGTTGCAGGGTTTGTCCATCTTGGCCCGCCACCAGCAGCCGCAGTACATCCATCCCTTTGTGCAGGTTGGTAGCTGCTGGTGGGAGGTGGCCATACGAATGGCTGCGCACTGTGTGTGGGTGGGGGGGCGGGGCAGGAGGGAAGGTGCGTGGGAATTTCGGGTGGGTCCGTGCGCAAGCGCAGGAATGCGAATGACCGGGATGATGTGCATCTCCGATTGCCTCCTAAGCTTACCTCCTAACACCGAAAACCCTTTCGACATGCTTTGCAACAATGTCAAGTATTCTTCTCATCACGGCATGTCTTACATGCACGCTGAAAGATGTCACACAAGCCAACGGAAAGGTGTTTCTTGCTTGCAGCAAGTACTGTGGAACCCCACCCCGCTGCTCTCCTACCTCAACCAGGCAGGCCACCTGCTGGTCCGCTGATGAGATTTTGCCACTCGCCCTTGCATCGCCGACCGCTTCCCACTTGCATGGGCCTTTGCATGGCTCTCTTCATCGAGTCGTTATCGTGCACCACGCGCACCGCGCTGCGGCTGCAGGTGCTGTCCGAGGTGTCTCTGGCAGCCGAGGGCGAGGCGGCGGCGGCAGCTAAGGCCACACGTGAAGCGGTGGACGACCTCAACCACAGGACACGGGTGCGGGTTTGGGTGCTGCAGCAGGGGATTTCTCGTTTTGGTAGCATTTTCGGTCGGGTTTTCTAGATCAGGCGTTCAGGGTTCAGGGGCTGAGTGCTGACCATGGCCATTGAGTGTTGCTGATTGTGGTGCCAAGGAGTGGCCAAATGTGCATGTTGGGTGCGTGAGTGGGTGGGTGGGCGACGATTTCGTGTGTGGCAGTCCTGCAGCTGTGCGCAGCTACTACATCTGCTTGCTCCTGTCGGTGATGATGTCAGGGATGATCCGTATGCATTGGGAAAGGCAGCGTGTTGTTGCTTACAGATACCACACTCGCTCGGTGTCTAATCGTACACGTGCAGGACTCTGAGGCCGAATGGAAGGAACAGCGGCAACAACGCCTGCTGCAGCGCCGACAGCAGGAGCAACAGCAGCAAGGCGCAGGCAACGCTGCCACAAGCAGCCAGAACGGCAATCGTGTGGAAATTGAGGAGATGAGCGAATCGACGGGGTCGGCTGCGGCGCAGTACTTCAAGCAGCGGCATGCACGTCAGCGGGCCGGTCTTGACCCAGATCAAGGCGCACGCGGCAGCGATGGTGATGCATCTGACAGCGATGATGATGACGACGATGATGATGTTGACAACGGCGATGAAGGTGATGGTGGTTGCGACCGCTCTTGGGAGGCTGCGTGGCTGTGTGCACATGTCAGCATGCGCAACGATCGGATACTTGGATGCCATGCTGCCATCACATCTAAGGTTGGCCGGTGCCTTACGTTTTGGTCCTACAAAATGCACATACATTCCGTGTATTGCAGCTCAATGCCCGTAACTTCTGCAAGTGTTCCATTAACTGAGTATGGTGAACGATCATGTGATCTGCATGCAATGGGCTCATCATGTAGGGACATCTGTATCGCTTGTATTGCCTGTATCGTCACTGCAGGCGCAAGGCGGCGCCCACGCTGGGCGGTGGTGTGGTCCCCTTTGGAGCTGGATGAGGCCGATAGGCGCTTCCGCCGCGCGCACTGCGCAGGCGTGGCGGCGGGCGCTGTCGCGGAGGCCTCCGCACCGCTCTTCCTGTCATCCGAACTGCAGGTGCGGGGCAGCGCGTGCGTCCCTGATCCTGATGGCAACAGGATTGCCTTCTACTGGGCAGGACATCTGCCCGGAACACGTTTGACCCCAAACACGTCGGATGCAATTACAACACAGACTTGTTCACAGCGTCCACAAACCGCAGGCAGTGTATGAGCAATGTGGTGGGTGAGTGGTTACGGTGCGTGTCAGAACTCAGGACCCCCCGTGGGCCCATTACTCCGAGTGAAAACGCCTCATAACTGCAACTGTGAGCTACGCCCTGTGCAGGGCCTGTGTGCCTTGGCCATGCAACACCTCACACCACCGGTTGTACAGCCTTCATGCTGATCCATGTGCCGCACTGATCCCACTGATTTCTGTGCCACCATTCCCAAACGCTCTGCCCCGTGCTTGCCTGTGCCAACGCGGCTGTGGGATACGCGGCAGGTGGCGGTGGCGGCGCTGAGGGTGCACCACGCCTCCCTTCGGGCCCTTGCGGACACCACCACCGCCATAGAGGCAGAGACTCAGCTGCTGGAGGAGTTTGGATTTGGCCCCAGCGTCAAGATGCGGCCCGTGCGGCCCGAGACGCCGCGCCTGCTGCCTGCGGTGGCAGCGTCTTGGGCCCCGCTGCTGGCGGCGCTGCGCGACCGGCGTGTGGCGGTGGTGGAGTCTGCACTGGCCGTGCTGTCAGACCTGGTGCGGCTGTCAGGTGAGGTGCCAACCGTAATCACACGCAGATGAGACAACCCTTACTCAGTTACTGTTTAGGAGAGCCTTCATTAGGACCAGATCATCACCGCGATACCTGAGGTCAGAATCGTGGGAATCTAAAATGGGTGGCAGCAGCCTGTCGGCTTGCAGGATCAACCCCATGCGCGTTATTTGGGCGTGTTCCGGAGGGCCATATGCAGCAGGCAATGGCTGACGAGTCAGGTGACCTTTATGTTCCTGTTGCCGAGTTGTCTTGTTGTTTACACTCGGCCGGCTAGCCAGAGGCCCAGGGCCGCCCTCGAGAGGGTTTCAAAGAAGGCACGTGATCATGGGATAGAGATGAATGGCATGTTCTTCGGCAATCGCGCTCATGCTTGCGTGTGTATCACATGCATGCACCGTGTGGCATGTCGGGCTCGCAGGCGGCATCTTCCTGTCCCGCCGGCTGCAGCAGGAGGCCGTCCCGCTGCTGCTACGCCTGCTGGAGCACGGTACCGCGTACCAGCCTGCGGCACTCAGCCTGGGCACACAGGGCCTGCTGACTCAGCAGCAGCAGCAACCATCACACGCTGGCCTCCTCAGCATCGGCGGCGGTACAGGAAGCGGCGGTACAGGAAGCGGTACGAGCAGTACATCTGTACTGCTGAGGTCCAGGGAGGAGGAGCTGGCGCCAGCGGCGGTGCTGCGCGTGCGCTGCGGCGTGCTGGACTGCCTGACCGCGGCGTGCAGCTGCAAGGCCGCCCTCTCCGCCGTCCGTAGCCTCACCTGGACGCTGGCGCAGGCAAGGGTTGTTTGTTGTTGCTGTGGTTGTTGTTGTTGTGGTGGTGGTGGTGGTGGTGGTGCATTCAAACGCTCAACGTCCGTTTCGTTCCCTATGGGCTGTTCTAGCCGGCCAGCCAGAGTGTTGTACGCGTGTGTGATGAGCCGGGGGGGCAGGGAGGGTAGTTAGGGACCTCATCGGCTGGCTGGCTGGTGTTGGCGCCGAGGCTGCTCGTTAGCCGTGGGTCAACAGAAGGCACACACGTATGCACACTGGCCGGGTTGTTGATGGTGCCCTCACCTGTGCCCAGTGAGGTTGCAGCGGTCAGGCTCAGGCGGACATGTTGGCTCCGTGCTTCATGCGCCACAGGATTGCCCTCGAGTTGTGGGCTCGTGCAGCCACCATGGGCATTCAGCATCACACGATTTACGCACCTATGCTCCCCACTGGCCCAAGGCGGAACGGTAGAGAGCCTGCATGTTGGATTGCATGGGTCAGGCTGGTCCCCACCATTACACATAGATAAACGGGTTGCTGCATGCATTGTTGTACGAGCACACCTTCAGTGATGGTTGACGCTCACATGGGGGCGACGGCTTGTTTGCTCTGCTGTGCTGCACGTGGCGCTGCATGCAGGCTGCGCTGCCGTGCCTGGCCTGCACGCACCCTGCTCCGCTTCAAGAAGCCGCCAGCCGCCTGCTCATGGCCGTCGCCGCGCTCGACGCAGACGCCGTATGGCTGCTGCTCTTCGACCTCGTGCAGCACGACCCAGACACACCATCGCCCGTATCCGTCCCCAGCGCATCCTCTCTACGCGTCAGCGTACCCCACACCCGCACCACCACACCTGCACCTGCCAGCGCAAACGCGTCATCGCCGCAGTCTTCGTTGGAAGCGGAATTAACGTCCAGTCATCAGTCTTCGCAATCACGCTCGCCAAACGCATCCTCGCCGGCGGCAGCGCCGCCGCCATCCGGCGCTGGTGCTACGCCTGTGGGTGCCGACGCCCCAAGCCCTGCGCCTGGGTCGACTGGTGTGGCGGGAGATGTGCCATCTGGCAGCCTCCCCTCTGTTGCCCCGTCTGTCGGGAAGGCCGAGGCCCGCCGTGATACCCATCACGGCCCCGCTGCTCCCACTCCGTCGCTGTTTCCGCGCCACGCGCCTGCCGCGTGGGATCTCCCGCCGCTCCAGATGCTGCTGCCGAGCCTTGGCCGCGCCACGCCGTACTCATACGCGTCATCCGCGTCAGCGGCGGGCTCACGAGGCGTGCCAGGCCCGCGTGTGAGCGGCGGCGGCGGTGGCAGCGGCTGGCCGGTTACGCCGCAACTGGCGGCTGCGTGCGGGGCGCGAGCAGCACGGCTGCTGGCGGCGGTGGAAGGGCTAACGGAGGATGAGGATGAGGATGAGGGCGCGGGCGGCGGAGGCGGGGGTGTGCGGTGGCATCGTGCGGTGCATGTGGATGTGCACGGCAACCCCGTCGTGCCCGCCAACTAGCTCTGGTTGCATTACTGACTTCACTTGTTAGTCAGCTCCAGCTTGGTCAGCATACGCTAGATTAAATGCAGCAACTGAGCTAATTGATGGCAGGCTGGGTTGGGTTCTTCTTCGTGGTCAATGCTGGGTTTGCTGATCCATTGCCCTGCATACAACCCCGCAACGTGACGTGTGTACCGCTGTGCATGCTGAGACAGAAATGGTCCGCGCATGACACAAAATGGAGTCGCAGGGCTCGCAGTTACAGAATTGAGCCTTGGCGTTAGCTTGTTGCGTTGGCAAGCAAGCACGCTACATCAATGGACATTTGAGGATCTTCGTTTTCATCTTCAACGTTTCATCGTTCTCGTTTGTTGTCGTACGTTATCACGCACCGCATGTTGGTGTTTGCATACCGTACGCAATCGCGTGCGCCATCACTGAGCGCAAGGTTTACACACTGCTGCGTAAAGCCTAGTTACTGAATTGACAACAATGCGCTGGCTAAGTGGCACACGCAAAACCAATCTGCAGGATGTTGAGCATCCAAACCACGCACACTTCTGTGCGTAGCGTGCATGAATATAAACCCGACGCGAAACGAATCGAATGAATGGGCTGAGCGTGGCCCTTTTCCAGGCCAAGGCGAACCATAATACACCATCCGCGCTGTTGTACATGCACAATTGCTACCGTTAGCAGAAGGTATGGTGAGGTGAACCCTCGGGCTCGCAAGCCACCCAGCCACACAGCGGCAAGCAAGAAATCTCTGTCTCTCCGGCTGCGGCTTCCCCTGGCAAGCGCTCTGCCGCCCAGCGGATTGCAGGGATGAGAAGTGCAGGGGTGACTGGTGCAAGTGCTCGCAGTGCTGTCGGCACCGCAGGACAACGCTGTGGAGTGCGGCAGGGAGAGCGAGGTGGAGATAGGCTTGTGGGGGGGGAGGGGCGCAGCATGAGGAATGCACTCATGGCTGAGAGAACACTCAAAATGGCGGTGCAGAGGGAAGACGAGCGAGAAATGCAAGCGAACGAGGTGAACACGAGAAGCAGCTGAAAGGACATATACCGGTAATTGCACCAGCGGTTCATGCACCAGGTGGTGAGGCGGTGCTAGCAGCTTGGCGATTGTCAACCTCAGCGAGCAAGCTCCATTGTCTTAAAACCCAAGCCAATGGCACGACACTTCACTTGCTCCTCCTCCTCGCCCGATCAGAGCAGAGGTCGGCGCGTACACATGCAGCGCTTGACATGCACGCATGGCCGCATCACTCGCTGCTCGACATCCCTACGTGCGCTGTGTGGGCTGTGAAATCCCTGTCACCAAGCCTGGCACATTTGGCGCAACCCAGGCTTGCGCCCAAAACCATTTGCCATGCCGTTCGCACGTGCCCATGGGGCATACGGTGCACACCATGGCTTGAGTCGTGCACGCCAGCAAAGGACATTGGTCGACATGGCCATGATTCTTAATCACCCGTTCCCGCCGCGAGCAACTAGTACGGGCCACGCCACCTCGTTGGCTACCGAGTACGTGACCTGGCACTTCTGGTAGTAGAACTTCGGGTAAGCAGCATACTTTCTGTCATACTTGGGATCCATGGCCTGCAGAGTGCAAAAGAATAGCACAGGGGGAAGGGAGAAACATATGTTCAGACAAGCGTTCGCAGAACATAATCAGGATCCGAGATTTTTGAAACCAAGCGAGGTCCAACAATATGACGTGAAACACTGGTACTGCTGTGAGTGCTGTCTGTGGAGTGGGGAGCATGGACTGCAGGTGCGATGGGCGGGGGATGGATGAATGCCAAACAAAAATGCACGCGAGCAAACAACTGACTAATAGGGGCCGAGGAGGTGCTGGTGAGTGGTGACCCACCTGCTGGAATGTCTGCACGCTTCCGTCTGGGTGCAGCGCTGCGTACGGCGAGCGGCAGGCCGCGCCCTTGCAGTGCACCAGCGCCGACATGATGGCGTCCAGCCGGTCCAGCGCGGCCGCCGGCGCGTCGCGCAGCCTGTTGGCCACCTCGTGGGGGTCAGTGGAGAGGTCGTACAGCTCGCGGTCGCCGCGGCACCACACGCTGTATTTGTAGCAGGCTGCCATCGCGGGTATGACCGGCACCATGAACGCGGCCTCCGTTGACGTCCCGCTATCCTCGAAAATCGCGTATGATGTGCACACCCTCAGCGACTTGAAGATGACGCCCACGATACCTCCCTTGCGGTCGGAGTCCCAGCCGGCCATGAGGTTCCTGTGTCCGAGAGACCGCCGGCGTGAGCGCTATTTGCGGTCAGTACGGCTGCCAGGCCTTACCGTGGATGCTGACAGAGTGGTGCTGGCATTCAGCCTACCGGAGGTTTGCCTGCCTGCTTGGCCCCCGCCGATGCAGGCCCTATGTTCCATCATAGCCCATCTGACATCAGCATGTCTCCCTCGTCCACTTCCTCCCAGCCTCCCCAGGTGCTTCAAATGAAAGGTTTCGAGAGCGAAACCACCAACGGAAGGGTGGATGTGTAGCTCACATTCCACGTGTGTTTGACCTGGCTCACAACCCAACCCCTATTGATGCAGCGCATACCGTACACACCGCACCTCCCGGAACTAAATACAGTACATGTCTTTGGCCGAAGCAGCACACTGCATACAATTGTTCACCCGCGCATGTGCGACTAATGCATGACTCACGCGTCGCGCCACCACCAGCCTTCCTTGACGCTCTTGGTGAGGGAGCTGGTTTGGGGGCTCGGCACAGGCTTCTTGCTGTACAGCCGCATGGTTGCACGGTACAGCTGTACCGCATAGGTGCCCTGTAGTGGCTCCAGGGGGAGCACCATGCCGTCAACCGCGGGGCCCACATCGCCACCTGTGCCGTACACACCAATCATTAATGACATCAGAATAGTTACACGCTGACTGCAATTCCTACAATGCCTGTTTGAGTACATCCATCGCCAGCATAATGCCAATCATGGGGCATACTTCACACTGGCGGCATAATGGGAAACATGAGTGCGCTGTCAGTGTCGCCCAGTCACCCACCTGCTAGCGCCAGTATCGTGGGCGCCAGGTCTGCCAACGTCGCCTGGTAGGATAGCACCTGGCCCGCGCTGATACCTGCGGTACAAATGGAGCATTCGGGACCATGCAGTCATGCACATACCAACCACTATGGTGATGGCTGGTGGATGGCGTTCAGTAGCTTTATGGCTGTCCGCAGGCAACTCGTAAGCTTCAAGCAAAGAAAGCACCCCTGAACCCTGAACGGACGCTGCCGTATCGTCTGTGGCGGCCAAGCGCCCACAGGATGGGCGAGACGTTGGTAAAAGCGTGCAGGGCTGGTGAAGGTAATCTACTTATACAAGCTTTCACGGAGTATCCACTAGCATTCACAAACTCAAGCCGTCGGGTCAAGGGAGGGCTCACCGGGGCCGCGGATGAGCAGCGGAATGCGTATGTCCTCCTCAACCGGCATCGCCTTGCCCCACGGCAGCGACCACGCGCCGGCGTGCAGGCCGTTGTCACTCGTGAATATGACGTAGGTGTTGTCCAACACGCCCAGCGCAGTCAACTGCGCAACTGTGGACCAGAAGCAGCAGCAGCAGTCATGGTGCGGCGGTTTATGTGGTGGCGAGGGATGAGCCATCGGGCGCGCACGTCCATCAGCGCCCTTTTCGTGAACCCTGCTTGGACATCACTAGCCTGGTAATGACTGCACTGGCTGGCAGTCGGAGCACAAGTTCTTTTCACACCTGAAGCGGAACTATGCGTGTATTTCATACAACATTCCATGCCTTGGCAGCAGCATTCCATCAGTCTTGAGGCTACGAGCACACTGGTGACGCATCATTTTACGGCTCTCACCTATGGTTTTGATGAGATCGTCCACCGAGCGTAACGACCTCAGCCGTGCCAAGTACAGGCTATCCATGCTGGCTTCGTTCTGGGGGGTGCGTGCGATGGGGGTGGTCGGGATGGCGGGGTTGGGGAGGAACCAGTTGGCGTAGCGCGGCTGCTTGAGCTGCACGTATACGCACACACACACATGCAGTCTCAAGCACGTCAGTGGGGTGTCAGGAAAAGCGTCCGTGGGGCTATGCAATATGATTCCCGTGGGAGCGTGCAGTGTGCACATGCGTGTCAGTGGGGTGTAACACAGCGACAGCGGATCATTGTGAGGGTGCTGCGTCCATTGTTATCCATCATCATTAAGGGCTGATGAGCGATGCGGCCGTATCACCAATCTGCATGCTGTCGAGGACTGATGGCAAGGTTTGCCGCAGCATACGGCTGCAACCAGGTAGATTGCCAACTGCCCCGAGTTGCTCCCATGATGCAATAGCTCAGCTGCGCAACTGCCAATGACAGAGCTCGGCTGCCAACGGAAGAGCCAGGCTACTTTTTGCTTGCGCACACCGTGCGCCACGCTTACGTCGGGGTACAGGTTTGCGTATTTGGGCGCGGGTTTCGGCGGCCCATACGCTGATCCCGGTGTGGAGCTGTCGTCCATGCTGTGCGGCGCCGTAGGTGTTACGTACGCAAAGAAAGGCGCTCCCGCATTCACAGAGCTCCTGCGGGTAGGGCAGGGCAGTATGGCAGGGACACACACGGCAGTGTGAGACGTCGGGGCCGCCAACACAACTCCACAATAGCAGGAAGCATTCCTCCTGGTGCACCAGGCGGCAGCACGTACACCCCACTTGTCCGCCCAGCACAAAACCGACCCTGGCAAGCCTGCGCCTCTGCTACAAACGCAAGCATGCAGCTGGCACCCGGACACACAGGCTCACTGGGCGGCCGCTCCAGTGGAGAGCGCCAGCGGCCGCGCATGATTAGCGCACACTAGCAGGTCACAGCTAGGTGTTGCGCTGAATTCTTAGTTGCGCAGCTGTGCGTGCTCATGCGCCAACTTGGAAGGAACGGCGCGTTGTCAACGTGCACATGCACAAACACATCAACACGCTCGCAGCTTGATGCACATGTGCGCATGGGCGACCGCATGGGCGGAGTTCAGTTGTGGTAGGGGTGGCATGTGTTGGGCCTTACTTGATGAAGGACATGGCGCGCGTGGCAATGACATCCGGCTGAGGCGTGTCGTAGCACGCCAGCGTCGACGCGTTGCAGTTTGTCATCAGGCACGGGTGCAGCAGGTCGTAAATGTCCTTGACCAGCACATCAAACGTGTCCCAATCAGGAGGGCATTTGGAGGCTGAGAACCCGTTCATGAATTTCCTGCAGGGCACAGCGTAGCAGGTCGGCATGAGCAGGAAAGCCGCGTTCGGTGTCAATTCAGGCCTGCTCCTAAAGTGTCTGGCGCCCAGGTGCGTGGTTTTGTGCACTTGGTCTGGTGCCTGGTGGTCATGGTGCTAGCTAGGCGCATGCATGAGCACTTAATCTTGCTGTTGGCAGTGTATCACGAAACAACAATGCGTCATTTTTCGTGTCGGCTTGGTGTTGCTATCCTTGAGGTTTTTGCGCAGTATGCAACCGGGTGTGGGTGGATGGGATGGGCGCAGGCACGCTAGGTTGGGGATGGTGGAGGCCCGCTTCTCGCACTTGGCAAGCAGCACGGGGGACGGCATGGGCTGCCCGGGTGTGTCTCGGGTGGCTAGCCGGCCGGTGCTGCCACTGTCGTATGCGGCAACAGGCCCAAAGCTGCTGTGGTTTTGCAGACGCCGGCAATTTCCTGCTGTAGCGTCACTCCAGGATCTGAGTGAATGCGGGTCTCCGCAAACTCGCATGGGTAAGGTCCTATGGTCACACCATAGTAGTGCTGCCAGGTTTTCACGACCACCATTGAGAATGCATCGAGACCACGCTCATGCTCCTTTCGGAATCCACACCCAGAAATGCTGTGGCAGCAAGCAGTTGGCAGGGGGTGCGTTCTTTGCTCGTGCACCTACCCGAAATGGCCGGTCCTGTAGCCCAAACCCTGCAACCAGCCGGGCAACCAGTCATCCGTGTTG
>BDDA01000296.1:23783-39930 GCA_001662385.1 Chlamydomonas asymmetrica | reverse complement strand
GTCATGAGTATTCATGACGGGTTGCCAATCAAGCGGAAGCGGCAAATGTATGGTGCCACACCCACAGCGTAAGCATGCATGCGATGGGACACACCAAAACCTCTCACTTTCAGGCATGAAGTTCAGCCCTGGATACATTATAACAGCTACACTCGAACCTTACCGGGCCCTCGGATGAACATGGGCACCCTCACGTCCTCCTCTATGGGCAGCGCCTTGCCATCCGACAGCCCAAACGCGCCAGCATGTATGCCGTTGTCGCTCGTGAAGATAATGTACGTGTTGTTGAGCAAACCCAGCGTGTCCAGCTGCGAGACTGTGAGGGAGGGGCCAGGGAGTGCGGGAAAGAGGGCAGGACATGATATGAGGATGCTGAAGGAAGGCCAGAGGCAGTGGCACAGGAGGGGCTACACTCAGGCTACACTCGGGCCATGCGTGGATGTCGTAGGCAGGTAGACGATCCTGGCTAGTGCATACTTTGGCCCTGCATGCATGTCTCGCTGCTTGTCAGGGTTGCTATCATCACCAGGCCTAACGCGAACCGGCACCTTTCTCCTCTCTTGACCCCTCACTACGGTGCACATGCTGGGTCGCTGATGCAATGTGCGCATCCTGGCCTGAGTGCACATGCCAACCACACCCATGCATCCGCACACACACATTATTTAGCTGCACGAAAGATACCTGAAAAACAAGCAAAAGCCGGGGTAAACTTCCCTGCCACAGACCAAACCAGAGGTGTGTGCACTGTGCAGGCAAAACAAAGCAAACCAAGCGTGCGTGCACCGTTTTTATGCCCACGAGCCATCACGCACCGTACCCAGCCATCACGCAACGTACCCAGCGCTGCCACCATCTCATCAACGGACCGAAGCGAGCGCAGGCGCTGCACATACAGCGTATCCATGGCGGCCTCTGCGGCCTTGGTCTGGGCCACGCCCTTCACAGGGATGACGGGGTTGGGCAGGAACCAGTTGGCGTAGCGCGGCTCCTTGAGCTGCACACGGGCCGAGCGCACCGAGTAATATACAGCCCGTGAGGGGCAGACAGAGTGTGCACTATGCACTCTTGTGCAGTGCGTCAGACAGAGGCGGTCATGGGGTTATGCGGTGTGTATGAACAAGGGGCTGGGGAGGGCCGCGGGTGGAGGGGAAACGGGGGGGCCTGCGGCTTTTCCCCTGTATCACCACCCTGGAGCCCATATGCAGCTGGCGCAAGGGTTCATGCGCGACCTTGATCCGCTTACTCCTGGGTAGAGCTTGGCGTGGCGCGGGGCCGGGAAAGGCGGCTTGAAGTTGAGCCCGCCGCGCGTGCTGTCATCCGCCACGTGCGGCGCGGTGGGTGTCACGTACGCAAAGAACGGGCGTGACACGTCGACCACGCTCCTCCTGAGGAGGCAATTGGGTTGGGGCGAGACCAGGGTACAGCAGGCGTGGTCATATCTCTGGCCTCAGCAGGGCATACGGGTGCATGTTGCATGCATGCGGGAGCCGGAGGGCCGGGCATGCACATTATGGGGCGCACATGATAACAGATCGTGCATCAGGAACCATAACTGCAGCATTCGCCTGTTTCCAGGCTCACACAGATGCAAAAGGCAAACACGAGCAAAGTGCACCACCAGCCACATGCATGTCTCATGCACGTCTAACTGCTTCTCAAGTGATCTGCTGCATGACCTCGTCGGCTCACCTGATGAACTCCTGCGTGCGGGCTGAAATAGCATCCGTTTGATACATCTTGGGGCACACGGTCTGGCTGGTACAGTTCACCACGAAGCAGGGGTTCAGCAGGTCGTACAAGGTCCTCTCACTGAGCGCATCAAACAGGTCCCAGCCTGCGGGGCAGGTGCGCGCCTTGCCGCCTCCACTGTCAAAGCCGTTCATGAACTTGCCTGCAGGGCGATCACGAATTCGGCAGGCAGGAACATGCAGGTGCATGCAAAGGATTGCGCACGCATGTCTTTAGGCACTACACCGTGGTAGAGCGTGGACTGCATGCGACTGGTATCTTTGGCGGTCCAGGGGTGTTCATGTCCAGCGGTGTTCATGTCCAGGGGTGTTCATGTCCAGCGGTGTTCGCGTGTTCGCAGCGAATCGTCCACCATGTGGCAGAGTACCGTAATGTATGTGCTGTATGTATATGATAAGTGCGCCATTCAAACGAGTTGAAGGAGCAGCAGCCTTGCCAGTCGCACTGACTGGGCTAGCAAGCCAACAAACAGTTTAGCGGCAAATGCAAGTACTGTACCACGCTGCAGCCAGGGGCACGCCGCTCTGCACCTGGGCTGCACAAGGCATGACCAGGATGACTAATGCATCCCTTCACTGCATCCAACTCACCAATCAAGCCGGTCATGTATCCACGCTGCTGCATCCAGCTGGGCAGCCAGGAATCTGTGTTGCGCTTGCTATTGAACGCACCCCATCCACCTGTGTGCGTGGCAAGCAAGCGTGGATGGGGCGGTAGCAGCACAGGCACCTGGCCGCTGAGTTCCCGTGCCCCCGTACAGAGCAACATCATACAGCTACAGGTATTGCATGTATGCAGGTGCCGCGGTCCATACTACTGCTCGTCTTTCCTGGCAGGTTACCAACTGTTGGGGTGGTGTGCACAGCATTTGAAATCCGCACCTCCTGCACCGCGGTTCGCAGTTGTGCCAGTATTTTGTGATAGTCTGCCCGTAAGAAAGCAGCCACGCGCTGGGCAGCACGCGGCGGTCGGGACGAGGAAGTTTGTCAGCTCCACGCCGCGGTCGCCAATCAGGCTGTGCAGCGCTGGCATGTACGCGCGGTGGCTTGAGTTCAGGACGTAATCCATATCATCTGTCAGGATGACTAAGATGTTTGGTTGTTGTGGCTTGATGTCCGCATGCTGCTGCTGTGGCTTGCGCTCCGCGTCGTCAGCTTGCACCGTCGTTGCTGCAAGCAACGTGCGGCTGCGCGTGCCATGCACCAATTGAGGAGGAGCCAGGGTTGCTCAGTACACTGGAACACCGCACATAACTGGGCAGCATGCAAACTGTGTACTCAAAAATTGCAGATGCGGAGGGCACTGGCGCAGGCGCGTGCATACACGGTTGGCAGGAGACCACGTGGTTGTGAGGAAGGATAACCCGTATGCCCGGTACTTACTGTGTTTCCTCCGGTGTGTCACTTGACCTGTGTAGTTGATGCCCACGGCTTGCTTCCGCCTGACTATCAGCGCTGATGGCACCACTCAAGCCCGATGCAGGCAAAGCTGCTGTTGCGCTCGCTTCGCTGCCTTGCTGCCGATGAGCTTGCAGTGTAGCAATACTCAGCGCCAACAGGAGAGCTCTGAGAAGGGCAACCCCCGCTTGAAGCGGCGGGCTGCGAGCGCCTGGCATGTTCCGCTGCGTTTGTAGGCAGGACTGGCTCAACACTCTAAAGCAGGGGCCAAGCCAGGAAGGAGGAGAATCAGGACAAGTGAGGAAATGCGGTACAGGTCAACCCCATCACTAGAGCAGGCTGCTTATGCCTAGGGTACCGACCCCACGCCCACGGTGCGAAGACTGGTTTTCCTCCTGTTTAGAAAGGCCTCAAGTGAGCAAGTTAACCTGCAGGTTATGACCATGTAATACCAGGACAGCCGCTTGCAGGAGCCTCATACTCAGCAAATTTGCTTTCATGTATGTGGCTTGTACTGCACTTTTACGTCATTCCTGGGCAGACTTAGGAGTTCATGAAGCAGTTCATGAAGCGTAGTTTGCGTTGGTGCATCCTGCAGGCGCTGTACCCGTCACTTGAAAGCGGCTGCGCTTGACTGCAACAATGCGCTGCCTAATGTGTGATTATGTGTCGCGGCGCGCGTGCCGCACAGCTACCGTTCCATGGCACACAAGCAAGCAGGTTGAATGCACGTGCGCATTGCAAGTGCTGATCCAAATGCTGACTGCTTTAGAGGTCAGCGGCACCGCCCCCGTGTGTACCATGTGACTCCCTCTGCCCCGCACTCTCCACACGCGCAGCGCTCTGAGAGGGCGCATGTAAACGTGATGCATGCCCAGCGCGTGCCGCCTGCACTACCTCCCTCGGCGCTTGTACCGATGGCAACCGAAAAGCGGGTCGTCACAGCGGGAGCATTGTCAACAGAGTTGGAGGTCGGACTGTGGCCGCAACAGATGACAAGCCAACGGGCAGTAGACTGATGGGTGTGAGCAGCACTAGCGGCACAATGCCACAATCGCTCCTCCAGAACACTGTCAGCCGCCTCACTACATTCCCCCCTCTCTGTCAATAATGCACGTCCCACTCGCACGCTCACCACCAGCCCGGTACCTTGCACCACAATGTGCATGCAGCGTGTGAACGACCTGCAGTGTTGCTGCCACAAGTACCGCATGAAGAAGAGTCAAGTACAGCAGCTGTCGAGGTGGAGCACGAGCACATGAACACAGCAGGCAGCAGTGTGTATGAAGCCCATGAGCAGGCATGAGAGTGCATGAATATGCAGGATGCTGCACTGGTTGGTGCCTGGGTGGCTCAGCCCTGCATCGTGTACTGCAGTGCCTGCCTACTGGCCAGCGACGTGTGTGCGTGTGCCATTCATGTGGGTCACACCTCGAGAGTCGCACAGATGCAGCGAGCAATGCGTGCGTGTTACAGGTGAGCGCGCAGCGCAGTTCACCGTTCAAAGGTAAGGCAGACAACCCAAGAAGCACGCGGCAGTGGCAGTTTATTGCTGCCTTAACGACATCTTGGCTTCAGAGTCCAGGAGCTGGGATTTTAAGTTCAGTGTTCAATTCTTGTTCAGTGTTTCGCGTGCGCATAATGGTACGTCGCCTGCATGATCGGCAGGGTGGTATGTGCGGTACGCATGGTGGGAGGGAGGGATTGCGATTTCCGCAGGCGGTGTTTGCTGCCTACACATGAGAGCGCGGGGGCAAGCGTGCGGGCGCTTGTGTGTGCATGGGGAATTTGGGCATGCACGCTCGACGCTCAACACACAGCGTGAGGCATGATGACCCATCACACCCAGCGCTGCAAGGCGATTGGTGAGCGCATAAGGTTTCAAGCTGTTATAAATGCCGGCTGTAGGCACGAGTAGTGTGCGTGGCTTGCACGCTTTGTGTGGGTTGACTTTGATTGCCAGTTTATTACGACAGGTGCATAAGATGCTTGCTCAGAGCGAAAGCCCAATTGAGGTTTGAGTCGCATTGGGGATTGACAAAGGCGACAAATTGGGGAGGACACAATGGTGCAATAGCGAGAGCATTGCTAAGGGAGACAACAAATGCAAACCGCAATGAGGCGTGGTGCGCTTGATTAATTTTTTGCAAAAATTGCAGCATTACCTGCCATCACGCACGCAGCACGCATGCGAGTACGTATGCGGGGAGCTGGAGGGCATGAACATGCACGCATACAACAACACAATAGAACGTCAATGTTTCAGACCGTGAAATTAATACAATGCTAATGATCAGGCATGTGGTTCATCTCGGTCATTATGCACAGCAGCCAATATTATGGCAAAAAGCCACCAGCGCCATGGGATTTGGATCAATGCCAAACAGGCTGGTGGGAAAGGCTGGGCTGCAGGTCCGCAACACAGCAGCGCGGCACGACGCCTTCACCTAAGCGCACACCAGCTGCGCAGCCCGCTCAGACCGTGCAAACGGCGCCACCACCGCCGATGCATCCTCGCGCATCACGCGTCGCTGCATGTTGTCACGCTGCCACTGACGCTTCGCCGCTGTCAGGTTGGCATGGCGCCCCACCACCCTCTGCACGAACTCGCCAGTGCTGACGAAGCACTCGTCTTCAGGCACGCCCACTGCCGTGTAGACCTTGGTGTACACAGTGGCGTCTTGTGCCCAGCCGGGAGGCCAGCACACGCCGGTCGTGGCCTTGCCGCCCGCTGACGTGTACTTGGCCGACATCGCGGTGACGCAAGGCAGGCGGCCAGCGGTCGCGTGCCCTTTCCACGCCCTGCTCAGGCGCGTCTTGGGATTGCGGCGCATGCCCCAGTCTCCAGGCACGTGCTGACGCACCGCGATTGGGTAGTAGTCTTGAACCTGAGCGTTCGTGCTGTAGCAGTACACCGCGACGTAGCCCATGCTGATGGCTGCGTTGAGGCCTGCCAGCGCAGACTCGTCCACCATGGGGGGCTGCGAGTAGGTGCCATCGTACCACTCGCCGCCGTGCGTCTGGACGAATGCCTGGGGCCGGGAGCGGTAGAGCACGACGTCTCTGTTGGCCGCTCCGGCGGCTGCCAACACCGCGTCCTCCGAGTCGCCGGAACTGACGAAAATGACGTAGTTTGCCTGCATGCATGCACGCGGGGACAGGCTTGGGGAGTAAAGTCGCGAATGGGTAAGAGCGAGGATGAGGGTGGCGGTGGGGCCGTGGGGGTAATGCACTAGGAAGGCTGAGGCACTGAAGATTGCTGGGAAATTGTACAGGCGGTGTCCGCATGCATAGGTGGCACTGGTTGCATAATGTGCACCACACCCGCCTGCTGCGGTTGACCTGTACTGCTGCAGTGCAGTACTGTTGGCAGTGATGGGCGCGTGCAAGCCTTGCCAAGCCTGTCTGACATGCACATGCATAAACCCCACGAGCTGTGAAACGCACTTGGCCTCTGGATTCCAGCGCCAGGAGCACAGCGTCCAGCGTCTTGCCGTTGGCGCCCTCGTCTGGTGTCGGCACAGTGGCGACGAAGCGGGCGGTCATCATAAGGGCGGCCGATGCCTGGTACTTGTGTGCGATACATGCCAAGATGTTTCGGCCGTACATCAAATGTACCATGGCCTCTGCGACGCCTGCAAACGTGGTGCATCGTGGTTATGTGACAGCACACAAAGCGTGTTAGGGACATGTCAATTGGGTGTTGGCAGAAAGGGAATGCCTGATGTTGTTATAAGGAATCACACTCTCTGAAGTGGAAGGGGCCCAGGCGGCTGGTTGAATTGGGCAGGGACAGGAGCTGTGCGCCGAAACCATACTTGACGAGCGACCCCACGCAGAAACGGTTTCTGCGGCAGGGAAACATGCCTGGGCTAACCGTGCAAGGTGTGGTATTCAGCAGCCGTTATCGAACGGTGTGTGACTGCATGAGTGCTGAACCCGGTGTTTGAACTCCTCACCGTTGTGTGCGAGGACCTCCGGTAGGGACGGGTCCTTGCGGGGCCGCAGAGGCTTCAGCCCATGGCCACTTATGCGAGTGGTGGACTCCATGGGTGGCTGGACAACTACATAGCCGTCCTTGTAGAACTGCATCAGCAGGTATACAACAACAATTAGAGACACACAGCGCGTTGTCATGCTGCGTCGTCTATGTCAGCGGAGCGAGGGTCAACTTTTGCATGGGATGGGCGAGGCGTGAGCTGGGCGCCTTGACAGCAAGCCCTGAAACCCACAGCCTATAAAGCAGGAAATGCTTAGCCACTGGTAAGGCCTATTTTCCGTCCTAGGGAATCCCGCGTTCTGGACTGCACTCCAGCATTTACGGATGCCAACCGCTGTCGGGGTTCAAATGGAGTTGCCGCCGCTTACCTGTGACCAACTTGATTCCAAACGCGTCGTTTCCCCAAGCCGGTTCTCCAAGTTCGCGATGTCGACTCCATAGACTGCAACAAGTTAAACCACGGATACGGATTGGACACGGTTATCAACTGTCGACTGTTGTTGAGACTGTGGGGCGTGCGTGGGGCTGAGTTCAGTGTACGCAGACTCGCAAGCGTCAGCCGGTGGCGGTGCTTCACATGCGTAGCACCGTTTGGCCGTTTGGCGCAACTCTCGTTTTGCTCTGGTTGTTCGCTGGATAGCCACCCAGGCCCAAAAAGTGCAGCAGTCAGTAGCAGCCAGTGCTGTGAACACAGCACGACGAGCCAACGCGCAACTCAATCACAAGCCAACGTTTCACTCAGGGGAAGGTAGCGTTTCTAGCAGGGCAAGCTTGCGAGCACCACTTTTCATTTCTGACCTGTGTTCACCAGCTCCGCAGCCCGCTCCAATTGCTGCCGACTTTTGGTTGCACCGCAGATAGCTGTTAGCCTGTCGGTGATAACGGGCCTGGCGTGTCTTACCGGTGCAGCCTGGCCTCGGTCGCCAAGGTGCTGGAGGTGAACGTTTAGCATGATGGGGGACAGCTTTAGGGACAACAGGGGGGTGGGAACCAAGAGCGTAGAAGGTTCCTGAAATGTGAAGTCACTGAATGATTGGTGGATAGCAAGGGTTTTGATTTCAGAAGGTGTTTGTGTCCATTTTATCCTGCCAGAAGTTGCGGGACTGGGCTGACTGGGCTCGGTTGCATTTCGCAACAGCTTTGCCCACCGGAGCTGATCGCCTGGCAAAACACCAGGAAAGACGTTACACACTCAAGACAATAACGTTTTGCCCCGCACCCCTGCGTAGCGAGGGAGTCAGCCTGCGGCTGGACACTTGAGCCAGGTTAAGCAGCTCGAACGAGCGAGCGAGCCAAGCAGCGAGCACTTAGCACGCATAGCAAACACACATGACCAGTCGCAGACCGTCTGGTGCAAACCGGGGGCACCAGATTTGTGCGCAGCCTGCGTCATTGGTTGTGCGCCCATGTCAGAAGGTGTCTGCATCGCACGCACAAGGGGACGGTGGTCAAGTCTGACATAGCCGTACAAGACCGTCACCTTGCGTTGCTTCATAAAGCGAGGGTGATGCAAGCCATGTAGCACAGCACCTATGTGGAAGGGTCATCCAGCAAGGGTTCTGGCATGCGCGGATTTTCATCTCATTTTCCTTCATCGTCACCTCACTGTACATTCATGCTTAGGTGAGGAGCCACGCATGAGCTCTTACGGCCACTCAACTGGGGTTGTCACACACCTCTGCTGGCGCTTCTCAGCGCCTCTCTACACATCTCCCAACAGCGCATGCGCATGGTCCTGACGGGGCAGGATGTGCAACTGACAGGCTGAGTCGCTGCGACCATGCATGCACATGTATGCATGCATGCATGCATGCATGCATATCCACGATTCGTCCGGTACACAGCCTGCCTCGTCGAGGTTCCATGCGAGACTGCGCATGCAGCCATGCATGCGCAGCTACAGCAGCCGACCCTGTCACTGATGTCACGTCTGTGCGGGCAAGTTACACTCGCCAGTCAGAGATCAGTCGTGGAGATCAACGCTGTTCAATCAACCATGCATGCCTGCATGCAGAGCGTCAGATCCGTTACGCAGCAAAATCCACGCCGGCCTGTGTCATCGTAAAACGCGCTGTTTGACAAGCCAACAAGCATGTCAACAGCATGCATGCATGCATGGAGGCACGAAGGTCCAGGGTTGCTTAGTTGCGCTGTCAGGGCCATGATCGGCCCCATCCTACTGCCGGCAAGGTTGCAGTCGCGATTGCCTGGGCAACAATCAGGATCAGCTTGGGTGCAATCGAACTCCACTGCCTACCCGCATAGATCCACACATGCCCAACGCATGTCCAGCGCGTATTTGGCCTCTACAGTATGCAGTGACATCTGGGATATGTTTTGCAGCCGATGTATCAACTCACACACATGCAAATATAACTACGTGTGCACTGGAACAGCTACTGACGCACAGCAGGACAGTTGGGGGTTTGGGTGCTGTGCGCACCTGGTGCGCGTACGTGCTATGTGCATGTGCATGCACATCCTGCTCACACCAGCAGCCAACCGCCGTCCACCAACAGCCGCCCAGCATAAGGCGACACACCACCGCCGCCAGCGGCGGCGGCAGCTGCGCTGTGCACCTCTGCGCCGCCGTGTATATGAGCCTCCACGTAATGCTGTAGCTGCGCCGGTGACAGACCCAAATGGCCCACCTCCGCCATTGCCAGCAGCACGTCTGTACACGCAATCTCCATCACTGCGTGCTGGCTGGTGGGCCGCGCCGCCAGCTGCGCGGCGCCCTGCCTGCCTTCGCTGCCGCCCTTGACGCCTCGCTCCCGATCCCGGTCCCGCTGCTGCCGCTGTGCCTGTGCTGAGGCGGACTTGGATCGCTCCGACGACGGCGATGCACCCTGCCGCTGCGGCATGCCGTCCTGCTGCTGCTGCTGCTGGTTGGCGGCAGAGCGAGAGGAAGGCCGGGAGCCGTTGCCTTGCGCCGGGCGCTGCTGAGCGGGCGAGCGAGCAGGCGACTGCCCCGCCGCCACCTCCTGCTGCGCACTTCCAAGCACCGCAACACCGCTACCACTGCTGCTAGTCCTAGCCATGCCGGACGCTGAAGGCAGGCGGGCTGCCGGAGAGGGGCAGGACGCAGGGGGCGAGCTGCCGGGGATAAACCGTGCCCAGGAGGGGAAAAGGGAGGACGCGAGTTGGGGAGGTGTGGGGGACGCCGCTGCTGCAGCGGAGGGTGACCCAGATCCCGCTGCGCCCCCACGGGCCCTGCGGAAGTATACCACCACTGCAGCATGACGGACCTCCTCTGGCTGCTCTGACTGCTGCAGCGTTGCGGCCCCGGTGTCGGCCCCTGCATCGGCCACGCTTGCAGCTGCGGGCGCTGCGGCTGTGGCTGCAGCGGCGCTGCTCGCTGACTTGGAGGTGGACAGCAGGCCATAGTACTCCGCCAGCCCGTGCACCAGCAGGCGGCCAAATGCGTCTGGGATGTGCATGACCAAGTGCTCGTGGGGCTGGGCCTGCTCGGACGGGCAAAGGGGAAATGCACCGCAGGGATGACCCAGATCAATGCGTGGGACCAGTGGGTGTGACGCATGTAAAAAAAGATCAGTGCTTGGTGCTTCTGTTGTGTGGGCTCGCCAAGGCGTAGCTGGGTGCAGGGCGAGTGAGCGCTGTATGCTGCGCTGCATGGGCACACACAGCTCATTACCCGACACCCGCTTGCAAAACTTGCACTCAGAAGTGGCTCAACAGCCAACACACCACTGACAGTTTCATTTGAACAAAAAATGGTGGTAGCTGTGCGGTTGGAATGCATTCTCACCCGCTCCATGAAGGTGAGTATTTGCAGCTCCAGGGCCAACACGCTGGTGGGGTTCGCCTGTGCAGTGGAGGCAGAGGGCAGCGATTGGACATGCAGGTGACTCACCTACAGAAACCGCTGCTTGGCTGCATTTTGCCGCATGCATAAGCGCATAACGGATCATGCACAATGGTAATTTGGCTGGCTGGCACATTGGAACAGGGAGTGGAGCGTAGGCAGGGGCGTGGACTATCAATCGTCCATGGCACAATGTGCATGGAGTGCTGCAACGGAGGCACAGGTGCATGCTTGCCTGCTTGAGCGCTGTGCGGGCCACCCTGCTGACACGCGCCCAGCGCTGCAACGCCTCCGCCGCAGCTGCATGGGGCCGCGTGCGCGCGGCGAAGCCACCGCTGGCAGCCATCTCGCGCTGATGCTCTGCCCATTTCTGCAGTTCAGCGGCGCAATGCGGGGACGCAGGTTCGCAGCACACGGGCTTGACCAAAACCGCCAGCGCTTCACTCTAGTTTCGGAGAGGGCTGTTTTCAGTGTGGCCTGCCCCACAAGGGAGAGCGGGTACCCACAGCAGAACGCAGATACCATTCTGAGTAAGGACAACGTGGTTTCAACTCGCTGCCTTACCTCCAACACACGCTTCTCTTTCTCCGGGTCGACACTTCTGAAGTTGTCCCATAAGGCCGCGTTTGTGCCCTGGCTAACTTGCATGAATGGGCTGGGGTTCACGGTGTAGCCGAACGGTGCAGGTTTGAACTGAGCCTGTTTTCGGGGGTAGGCACAGTAACTCACTAGGTGCGGTTGGCGATTGGGGGCCAGAGGCCTCACAAGGCAAAAGAAAGAAAAAGACCAGCAAGACGTGAAAGCCGCCATGCGCTTACCTCCATATCACTGGCACTCATAGGACCAGCCATATCTCTGCAATACAGGTTTGACATAGCTTACAAGCGGTCAGGGTTTGCTGGACGCGACTGCCATGCAACGCCCACCTGAGAAGTGGCGCAGCATCAGTACAGTGTCGCACCTCAGCACACGCTCATTGATGTAGCGCCTGCGCCTGCGTGCACCTGCTGCCTCAATGGCTTTCAATTCCTTGAGCTCGTGCTCTCCCTGCGCTGAGGCCTGGGCCTTCATAAGCATCCGAAACGCGTCGTCTTTGGGCCTAACCTCAGTCCTACTCTGCTTCAGCTTCCTCCGCTCCTCCTTTTCACGTTCAGCTCTGCCAGCATGCACACATAGGCAAGCTCAATATGCTGAGGTTCACAACTGGCGGTGCGGACCCATCGACGACTGCAAGTTGCAGTAAAACGGGCACCTTTCCCTCACCTCAAGTACTCCTTCAAGCTGCGGCCATCAGGCATAATGTATGGGGCTGCCATCTTGGCAGCACGTACAGCCTGTGGTTTGCGCTTGGCGATTGCAGAAACTTGCACGCTTCCCCGACCGTCCCTGCTCGTCAGGAACCCAAGAGTTATTTGGGAACCCTTAAGCGCCACACCCTTATCAATAAACGCTTATATTCGATGCCTTGCCTGAAACCCATACAGGCAAGGGCTGGGGGCCCAAGGCACCACCCCAACCGTCCCCATCATCGCATCGAGACCACGTTCTACCCGCATGATGCCTGCCATTATGTCTTCTGTCATATGATCATATCCCAGATATGGGACTGGTTGTGCCTTGCACGTATGACCAAGCTGCCACACAGACATCACCTGCCTGTCGGTCACCAACTATCAGGCTGGCGCTGGTGCCTCGAAGCGTGTGCGTGCGGCGCGGGCTGGCCTGCCACTCTGCACAGTGTTGGAACTTTATCTCCTGCCTAGCAACACTCCGGCGTGCAGTCCATAGCACCAAGGGCAGTACCCACAACCGGTTGACAAGGCGCGCCGAGGCGTCGGCAGCTATGGGCGAAGAGCCTGCGGATGTCGGGCCGAGCGGGCGAGTGCTGCTCAGTGACTTCCTGTCTGGAGCCCTAAGCAGCAGCAGCAGGCGGCTTTACCTGGTGGTGCTGAACTATGACCTCCCGCTCTGCGTACCAAAGTTGTGGAAACAAGGTGAGCGCAAACAGCATCGACACGCCTGTTTGATGGGGGTGTCCGCAAAGCGAGCAACATGCACAACCGATGAGCAGCAACTTGAGCTGCGAATGGTGCACACTGAGCAGCATAGCCAGCCTAAGAACTTTCATCCCTTCTGTATCAACGCCCCCACGCCCGCACGCCTGGCATCTGGCGTGTGATCCGGAGCGGCGCGAACGCAACCTTGTCAGGGGGCACCCCATTTGCCCACCAGCAGACTGGGCTGCGCGGATGCCTATGTACGTGTCGCTGTTTGACCCCCCCCTCCCACCCCCCCACCCTGGATCCTCGCACCTCTGCGCCCAGCGTGTTACAGGGTGTGCGCTGACGGCGGCGCCAACCGCTTGTACGAGCTGCTGCCGACGCTGCTGCCTGGCGTCGACCCTGAACAAGCACGGGAGCGCTTCCTGCCCGACACCATCGTAGGCGATTTGGACTCCGTCAAGCCCCACGTGCGGGAGTTCTATTCGGTGAGCGCTTGCGCTGCTGCAGCACTCACGATGCCATGATATGCCATGCGTTGGCGTTGGCACGCAGATGGTGGAGGGAGGGAGATAGCGGCACGAGGGGCCGTGCAGCTAGGCTTGGTATTGCGTTCAGCTCTGATCTGGATGTCCTTTCCTCCCTCACTCTCCCTCTAGTACAGAAGTCATCATCCATCATTCCATCTATGCAGCCTTGGTACACACCGTGGCTGGTGCGCACCAGTGTACATAACGCACCCCCGTTGCGTGTATCTGGTAACACCTGCAGAGGCTGGGCGTGCGCATTCAGGACCTGAGCGCTGACCAGGACAGCACTGACCTCCACAAGTGCGTGGCGCACATAGAGCGCACCTTCATCGCCCAACAGCCCCATCTGGACCACGAGATCGTCGCAGTAGGTAAGGCACGGGTAAGCCGCCCGAGGTACCGGTAGCTCTTTCTGGGGTGTATGGGCGATTTGGCCGGCATTGTCCTCGTGTACCATAAGGACGTGACCCAGCGATCCGGCATACACAGTTCGATGCAGCATGGTGCACCCAGTAGCACATGTTGACATGTGCGTGTGTATTGTGCAGTTGTGCTGCACGTGCGTGTGTCATGTCAAATCTGAGCGAGGGTCCACCAGGACTTGCCACGGTCAGGTTCACACGCCGCCCTGCACGCGCGCTGCACGTTCGCTCGCGGCAGGTGGCCTCGGCGGCCGGCTGGACCACACGCTCGGCAACCTCAACACGCTCCACATGTTCCCGCACCTAACCCTCACCCTGATGGGCGAGGGCAACCTCGTGCGCCTGGTGCGCTCCGGAACCACACGAATCGCCGTCGACCGGCGCTACGAGGGCCCCACGTGCGGGCTGGTGCCGCTGCGGCGCCCGGCCACCGTGACCACCACTGGCCTCAAATGGAACTGCCAGCAGCTGTACCTGTCGATCGGGGGCATTGTCAGCACGTGCAACGTGTTGACGTCGGATGAGGTAGGTCCGCTTGCTGCTGAGGACTGAGAGGGCACACGTAATCTGAGGCCAAAAGCCTTTGGCATTCGGAATTTGGAACTGATGACCTCCTCAAGGGATGGCTTCATCAGGCGCCTGGTGATTTCGCAATACAGCATTTGCGTGCATGCTCCAAGGGTGTGTCAGCGCTGCACGCACTGCCAACTACGAGCCGCCGTTCCGTTTCTGCCTAGCTACCCACCGTCCAGCCTGTTTACGTGCGTCCTGGCACAAGTGCACAACGCAACCGCCCATGCTCCCCATTTGCGTGTTTTGTTTTCTGGCTGCTGGCACCCGCACGCCAGGTAACCGTGGAGACAGACGGCGACCTCGTTTGGTCTACAGAGCTGCACGACACACCGGCAGACGGCACCACAGCAGAGGAGTGATGTGGTGCAGGACTGAAGGAACCCAACGCCATCACCGTTTGGGATGACGGCCTTGTGCACGCAGTGCGATGCATGCAATGTGTGCAATATGCGTGCATGCGTCAAGCCTAGAGCCATTGCGATAATCCGTCTGGACCACACCACACTTTCATCCTTCATGCGGTCATCCTCCACCAGTACCAAGGCTTGCTCGCCAATGAGTGCTTTATCGGATTTACAATACGAGTTGTGTGGTTTGCGTGCGTACCGTATAATCTGTCGTGGCCAGGAACACACGCAAAACACAATGCTCGCTTCTAAGTTCCACGTCCACTCAGTGGTGAGCACGCCTTGGCAACTACTTGTATTGTGTTTGGAATGCTAGGGAGCGGTCAGCATGTGTCATTCGCTGCAGTGCACGCTGCTTAAGTGTTGCAGATTCATCAGCATGCCAGCGTGCGGTGCACAGCGTGTTGCCTCCCATTCGTAGTTTGCATCAGCAGGGCGCCTTTGATAGCCTCCCGTGGTACCGGCAGAGTGCAGTTTTCCAAGGCTGCAACCTGCATGGTACCTTGAGGTGATCACTCTCACAAGCAAGCGCTGGAGGCTTCACTAAGCAATGGGGGGCACAGCTGCAGCTGTGGCTGCAATCCAGCGCTCAGTGGGCGCGCCATCACATGTACTACACACACGACTCCTTGCTGCTCATCGCTGGTGGTGTGGCCACAGCCCTGTCATGCCTCCTGCACGCATGGACGCTTGTCTGGGGCCGATTCAGCCTTACCGTGTGTGCTGTCCTTGGCATGCCTGAGCCGCAGCGTGTAAGAACTGACAAGCACGCGTACAAGGAGAATGGCGGGAATGCTTAGTGATGGTTTACATCGACCTAAGCATGTGCAGCCGGGTCATTGTTTAGCGCAACGCGTGTGGCATCCCAATGATGCCTACAGAGTACGCTGTCGCCCCGCGCCCTATAGCACACGCCTTCACACGGGAGACAAGCGAGTCAGACACGTGATGTGGATCCCGAAAGGTCAGCCGCAGCTAGGCACATAGCGGTTGTCTGACCTGCAAAGACCAACGATCGAAACAACACCTGGTCGATGTTGTTATCGTAAAAAATAAGTGATGGATGCGGATGACAGTGATGAGGATGACGACTCGAGTACTCAACACCATGGTCTTGCGCTACAGATGCAACATCCTCCCCGGGCAGAGGTTGTCGCCGGCAGCACTAGGCAGTGTGCGTACGTAAATTGATCGCAGCCGGCGAGGCACTTGGCGGCTCACGCACAGTACGAAGAGAGGA